>VZRN01003143.1:736019-748742 GCA_013397935.1 Dasyornis broadbenti | reverse complement strand
AAAAAAAAAAAGAAAATCAAGCAAGAAGCGCTTTTCGGCGCAAAGTTTTCTTTGGAGAGCAGATTGTTTGCAGAGAGATGAAAAGCATCGCAAACACGCCGACAATTTGTGAATATGCAGCCGTACACATTTTTCCAGCCGTGCTCACGCTGCCTTTTCCCCCCAGCTCCCTTGCAGCTCTAGTGAATCACAGGCTGCAAACAACCCCACTCAGGCAATAGTCACGCTGAGTGGCTCATGACTAACCCCGAGCAGGAGTTTATTCACAAAGTGTATGCAAATAGCAAACACATCTGTAAGCAGCAGCACTTACTCCAGGATAATTTGCAAACAAGAAAAGGGGTTAAGTCTGTCACTGATTGCTTACAGAAAGTGGATCACTCAGCCTTAGTCATTTGCATCTCTTTCTGGATTGCAAATCCTCCTGGCACAGAATACAGCAGGCCCTTTCATTTGTTTTCCTGCTCCTCGTCCTCCAGATGTTCAAGTCAGACTTGTTTTCTGCAGTTGGTTTTCCTTTTTTTTTTTTTTTTAGGACTTCTCGGCCAGATAATGAAACCTTCGACAGTCACTACTTTGCAACAGGAGAACGATCCAAGCTCTGAAAACTCAAAAATATATTATGTTTGATTCATCATTTCCAGTAGTTGATCACATAACTGCATTAAGCTTTTCCAAAGAAGAAATTCATAGAATCATATCATAGAATGGTTTGGGCTGGAAGAGACCTTAAAAATCATCTCATTTCACTCCCTGCCATGGGCAGGGACACCTTCCAATATCCCAGGCTGCTCCAAGATCCATCCAGCCTGAACTTGATCATTTTAATGGATGGGGCATCCAAAATTTCCCTGGACAACTTATTCCAGGGCCTCAACACCCTCACAGGAAAGAATTTCTTCCTAATTTCTACTCTAAATCTACCCTCTTTCCGTTTGAAATTGTCACATGAATATTCTGCTTCAGCAGCAACACAGGGTAAATACCAGAATTCATCTGCAGAATAAAGCAGCAAAGCAAATTATTTGTTTCTCAGGAACACAGTTATTCAACAGGCTCACATTTAGCAGGCCCAGTGAAAAGCGCTATGCTGAGATTTCAAAAAAAAAAAAAAAAAAAAAAGGAACTATAACCCAAAAAGCCTTCCAAGAAAGAATCAAATCCAGAGATATCCATCCCCTACACCCTTTCACTGCATATTTAAATAACTTATTCAATGCAATATTGCCCACAACACTCCACCTCTGGACTCCCAAATTTCAGAAGCACCGTTTCTAATTTCACCTCACCCAAAGGCAAGCTCCTAAAACTCCTTTCTTTTGGGTCTGCGATGGTAACAGCTGCAGTGCATCAATAACAGGTTAATTTAGGCATCGATTTAACTCAGTGCTGCTGTGCTGAGCTCCTGGCAAGCAGCTGAACGTGGAGTAGGAGGATCCTCCACCCCCAGCAGGGAGCAGGTGAGTGAGCAATAGACACTAAATTTGTACTAGGTGTGGGTAAAATCGATAGTCAGCAGGCTTGGAGGGCTGAGTGCATTATCACATCTTTGGCTGCCTCTCGTGACTGCTCAGGTGCCACCTCTTGTTCTCCAGCTTATGCAATGTCCTCAGATTATGCCAGACGATGTCTGACTGCTGAGCCTGCTCCTCTTACTGCTCCATGACATCTTTTCTGGTGTTTTCCCAGGGCTCAAATTCAGCATTTTTGAATTGCAGGCTACCTCTGCACGTGCTACCCAAATTCAGCCTCCGTGTTCTCCTGTAATACGGAAAGTAATTTCTTAGGAGCACGTTTGCGCTTTAGTCTTTGATTGAAATCTGCACTCCAGAACATCTGTAGACAAAGAATGTCTCTACACAGTGCTGTAAGTCCCATGATTTATTTTGCAGGAAGTTGCCCCTTTCCCTGGATTTGGGATGTTACCAGGAATAAGAAGTGAGCTACTCTAAAAGAAGTTACTGTGAATACTCTCTATATCTTTTATTACAAATTACTCATCTTGCCCATGCTCATTAATAGCTATAAGCTTCCTTTGAAGCTGGCTTGGTTAACAATCCCAAAGCAGAATGGGATAAATAATTCCCATCACATCTCACTCCATCCTCACTCACCATCCAAGACCTGGAATAGCAGGGGATGAGGTTTGCAGGTAGATGATCATGGAAAGTCTGTTCTCCAGATCCCTCTCACTGGATTTCATTTGGGAATAGCAAGTTAATGCCTGACAGCTACAGTAGCCAGCATGGAGTTTTTCTGGGTTTTTTAGGGAGCAGGGTTAAAGGCTACATCCAGTTTTCAGGGTGCCCTAAAAAGGTTCAGGCTGGTGGGAGCAAGAACTGCTGCCTTGTCTCACTGACCCTTTCCAAGCAGCATCTTAAAAAATAAACAATGGTGCTCCAGGGGAACCTCTCTCTCCTCAAAGAAAGACTCACTTTTAATAACCAACTACTAAATAAAGCCATTTTCACTCATTTCCGCCACCAGAACGTGTAGATAATGTAACGCATAAATAACCCAGCAATGGAGACACGAGGAGAGGGAGATGTTGAGTGTAGACATGGGTGTATTTCTTAGGAAAGTGTGCTACACCCTTACCACGAGGTGAATGCTATATTATGTGGCCCAAAAGTGGCAATAAAAGGATTGTATATGTACTAAACTTCTTTGGGTATGACAGGTTTATAAAAAAGAATCAAATCAGCAGTCATATGAGCAGAATGTTTATTTTCTGCTTCTCCAAAAATGTAACTGCTGACACTCATGTTCCATTGATATAAACAATGGAATTCCTAGTTCTTTTCATTCCTGACTGATTTGAGTATTTGGAAATTATTTTGGACTTGTATCATGTGGCCACTTAGACCTGATGGTTTTATCATGTGTACTTCTCTGTCCTTTTTGCCAACTAAAAATCAAACAGCACAGTGAACACCTCATTCCAGCCCTGCTGTGGGCAGGGACACCTTCCACTGTCCCAGGCTGCTCCAAGCCCCAATGTCCAACCTGGCCTTGGACACTGCCAGGGATCCAGGGGCAGCCACAGCTGCTCTGGGCGCTCTGGGCACCCTGGGCCAGGGCCTCCCCACCCTCCCAGGGAACAATTCCTTCCCAGTATCCAATCTAACCCTTTCCTCTTTCAGCTTAAGGTCACTCTCCCTTGTCCTGTCCCTCCATGCCTTGGAAATTGTCTCTCTCCATGTTTCCTATTGGCTCCTTCTGGCACTCTAATGAGCTCACCCCAAAGCTTCTCCTCTCCAGGCTGAACAATCCCAATTCTTAGCCATTCCTCCCAGCAGAGCTGCTCCATCCCTCTGCCCATCCAGATGAAATCCCTGCTCAGAAGAAAGGCTGCAGCCACACTGTCTGTCCGGGGTAATGCTGTGGAGATGGGATGGAAAATGCAGGACCCACCAGCTCCAAACTTCCCTTTGATCTCTGCCAGCCTCTGTGTGCCGGGGAATTTGCTGGATTAGCCGGGCTGGCCATGGGGACACTCGCGGACCTGAGCCCTGGGGTCTGTTCTGCATCTGCTCCTGCAGAAAAACAACCTGGGACTGTCACCGAGCAACGGGGCGATGCCGGTCATTTAGGAAATGACCAACCATTTGTGTGTCTGCAGGCTGGGAAACGCATCCGGGAAAGGTTAAACCTGCCTTTGCAGCAGCACAAAAGGAACGGCAGCGAACATCGAGCTGGGTGTGGTGTCCCTGGAAGGAGCCTGGTGCCCCTGTTGTGGGAAAAGGCCCTGCAAAGGAAAAGACTTGTGTTACAAGGAGTCTTGCAATGTGTTTGTTTGTCTCTGTCATGTTGCAGTGAAGTCTGGAGGCTGGGGTTTGTCTGTTTGCTGGTTTTTTAATTCAAATCAAAAGAATTCTGGAAGTAAATTCCCTCAGATTCCTCACTCGATGGATCGTTTGGAAATTGGTACAGAAATAAAACACCGTGCTGGATGCGACCCAAAAAAGTGATGTTTCTCTGTTTTATGCGTATTCAGGGACAAAACTGGCCGTCACTTATCTCGTGCTTGTTTTCAAAAGCAGAACTGTCACCTCTTACCTGAAGTTTTCCTCCAAGACTCTCGGCAGTGAGGGGGAAACAGCACAGCTTGGGGTGTTTCAGGCACCAGCGAAGCACAGTTTATACAAGCACTGCAGAAACTGTGGCTCTGTTCCCACAGGAATTCCGGGCATGCCCATCTAGCCAAGGATGGAGATGTATCATTAAATAGGAGCAACTGAGGTTCTCTCTGGAGGGCAGGGAAAAGGTGATTTGTGCAGCTGCAGGGTGGGATCTCTGTGTGACCACAGCCCAGAGCAGAGCCAGGCTCATGCCTAGGCAGTCCCCCAGGTTAAAATACACAAAAATGTGTCCAGCTGTGAGCCTGCTGGGCTCATCTCCTTGCAAGCAATTCCTCTACCCTTATTTTAAAGGAGGAAATAAAATGTGCAGCTGAAGGCACCGAGGTGGATGTGGCAAGATGCGGGACAGGTTCACCACGGGGCAGATTATTCTTGTCAAACCTGGTATCTGATTTTCCAGAGATCAGATCCGCGATAAACTTTTCCTCTCTGAGTTCCAAAGACGCTGCAGGGCAAGGGATGGGTTTACCTGGAGAAGGAGGAGGCTGAGATGGGCAAAACTAAAGGGATGGGGCCTCAGGCTGTGGGGAGAAGAGTCAGAGCGACAGAGGCTCCTTCCCCAGGACTGCTTCCAAGGCTGATCTGACTCAATAATTTTCCTCCTACCCTGGGCTCAGAACATCAGCATGCGCTAATAAAATTTGCTGATGACACAGAACTGGGAAGCAGCTTCAATTCAGAGTGTTAGAGCCTGTTACAGTAAGGCCTCATGATCCAAAGCAGCAGAAAAGGGAGGAAATTCGGTAGCACAAGGTCACACATTTGGGAACCACTGATTTTTTTGCTGCAAGCAAGGAGTTCATCACCTGGCAGCAACAGAGCTTCTTCCCCTGAGGAAAGGGCAGTTAGGAATGATAACAGGATGCAGATGTGAAGGGGAAACTTCAGCCTTAAAATGCTTCCAAAGAGGTGCCTCTGTTTGGGATCCCCCAGGAAGGGTTGAAACAATGCCGCTGTACAAACTTTAGATTAAATTTCCTTTGCAATGGCAGGTACAATTCTTGCTTCCAGTTCTCAGCATGAATTCCCAGGGGACACAAAATAGGGGTGGAGAGGGTTTACCAGAATAATCAGAAGAAAAAAGGCTGCACTACCAGAGCACTTTTGCTAAAAGCTTTGCCTTGGGAAAAGAGCAGAATAAAAACTCAAAAGGCGGATCTGAGGGCTGGACTTTAGCAAAAGGTTCTTCCCCCAGAGGCTGCTGGGCACTGCCCAGGCTCCCCAGGGAATGGGCACGGCCCCGAGGCTGCCAGAGCTCCAGGAGCGTTTGGACAGCGCTGCCAGGGATGCCCAGGCTGGGATTGTTGGGGGCTCTGGGCAGGGCCAGGGCTGGCACTGGATGATCCCTGTGGGTCCCTTCCAGCTCAGGATATTCTGTGATCCTATAATTCCATAAGTCACGTGTTCTCTATAAGTGTGCTGGGCACAAACACTTGGGAAGAGCTGCCAGGATAATTTCCTCATAAGGACGCATGGATACACACCGGCCATCAATTTATTTAGGCTGTAAATCAGATGAATTAAACCACTGAGATAACCAGGTTTTGGGAAAGGCTTCCTACGAGATCATGGAGTCAAATAATCCACCTACTCTTTGTGGAGTTAGAAAAGGGAGCATATACCTGGACCAGGTGATGCAACAAGTCTTTTTTAATCCCTTCCCCTACCCCAGCACTCTTCCTCAGTGCTATCCATCAATAGCAGGAGCGATAAAACGTGGAGCTTTGAAGCTCCAGCTTCTTCTCTGCTTTCAAAAGACAATTGAAGGCTTTTGTAAGCCCACACTCCACGCCCTGCCTGCAGTGGAGTGTGGACTCAGGTTTCTAAGTATAAATTAGCACCCAGAGTATGAAAGTGAAATTTCAAAGGCATGTCCAAACCATGTCTACTGAAGAAAAAAAAAATCTGACTGCAGCAAGGTCTTTTAAAAACCCTATTGAAAGGACTGGGAGTAGTAAAGACACTGAATACTTTTATTTTGCATGCTGTCCTTGGTCTTTTTCCACAGCAAATTTTGAGCACAACAGATTTTTCCCATTCACCACTGAGACACCTGCAGGAGGCTCAGAAGTTGTTTCCCATCTGTCTGGTTGCCGTGGTTCCACAGTGCCCTACAGGTGTACAGTGGTGATAATAGATGTATAAACCATTTTTAGAAATTCTTCCCCGTGGACTCACAAAATCGGAGTGTCTTGGCCTGGCAGGTTTGGCAGGAAAGGCATTTTTCCTTGTGCAGCATCCATTTTTGGATGCCTAAAGCACTGTCCAACAAGAGGGAATTGCACTGTTTTTCATTCTTTCGCAGTGTTCCATTTAAAGTAATTACAAGCCCCATCAATTATTATCACTCAACAGCTGGGACTTCCTGCCCTAAAAGCTCTTTGTTTATAAATCATCACCCACCTCGCTATTATTGAATTCTCCAGTAATCCAATGTATTTGAGGACTACCTGGAATGGGCATGACTAATACCTCCCGCTCATGTTTTCCCACTTTCCTGGTAAATCAGGAACGAGAAGCAGCCAGAGCATCTCCATCTGAGCACTGTCCAGCTCAGGGGCTCCTCTTTTTTGATCCCATTTGCTGCATCCCCTCCTGCTTTCCTCTCATCCAGTCCCACCCTGCCCCTCTGGAGTTTTGCGAAAATTGAAGAGAGGCCAGTTTCAGTTTTCTTTCCCTCCCCCAGGACTCTTTCATCCTGGGCTGAGTCATCTCGGAAGATTTCCTACACCCCTACGAGAGCCTCCAGGCCCGCTTTCCTCAGACTTGCACCTTGCCAGCCCCTCAGCACTCGGAGCTGCAGCTTTTGAATGGATAAGCCCGTGACTCCTTGAAACGCGTTCTTATTCACGCTCCTCACTCAGCTCTCCTGGAAGCAAGCCCTGCCTTATCCCCACGGATCGTGTTGCTGGAGATCAGAGCCGGGAACAAGGAGCAGTTAACAAAGTCCCCAGGGAATTCCTCAGGTGTATTTTCACTCCGTGCCTTACATCACCTCCCAGCGAGCCCGCACATGTTCCTGGCTCCAATTCTAAGCTCAAAGGCAAGCTTTCCAAAAAAGTTTTAATTCAGAACTAATTTGTTGTTGTTGTTCTGCCTCATCAACATCACGTGCAACCACCACTTTGATAATCCTGTTGATTTTTTAGCAAAAAAATAAAGTTGTTTTATGTTATGCTGAGAGCCAGGGCTTGTGTGGGTGGGCAGACAGAGGGACCCATCACCTCCCAGATATTAAACCACATTTTCCTGCTTGTTCCAGTGCTCCACAGAGCAGCAACTACGTCCTTGCTGCTTTTCTCCCTCTGAAACGTGTCTCTGTCTCTCTGCCACTGAAGTGAGGAGAATTTGGCCCCAGGTGAGACCAGCCAGGAGAGCAGGAGTGCAGTGACAGTGCCAACACGGCCAGGGGCCCGGAGCTGTCTCATCCTTTGTGATCCTCGGCACAGACGGCTTTTGTGGCAGGCAGACAACACCTCTCCTTCCCCTGAAGTGCTGTGGGGAGGGAGGAGGGCAGACTTTTCTTGAAGGGTTCTTCAGCCGGCCTGTGAAGGAGACCTCTCTTATTAATGCTTTCCTTAAATACTCTGCAGCGGCACCGAAAAAAACCCCCACTTTTTATTCCACACATAGCTGCCTTCAAAGAAAGATGGTTTGTGGAAAGAGGAAATGGCTTTTCTTAGGCTCCCTAACACAGCTGGAAAACACAGGTGAGGTTTTGGGCACAGAGCCCTTTTTATGGGTTCTTTCTCATATAATTGCTTGAGGATGTGTAACGGATGTACAGCACACCTACAGCCAAAAAAAGAAAATAAAATCCCTTTGAGAATATTAGCATGGCTCTGAGCTTTTCAGCAGGACCACCCTTTCCACGTCTGTCCCAGTCTTCTGCTGAAATTAGGAGCTGCTTAGTTACAGCCTGCTTGGATGGTGCAGGTCAGCTGAACGGTGCCAGGGCAGCGTGGGCACTGCCCCAGCCTGGCCTAGAAAGCAAAGATTAACAGGCATAAAGCGATGGTTTTCCCCATCCAACCACCTCCACCTCTTTATAGACTCTCTAGGTTGAAATCATTAACAAATCATTCTCAGACAGCTCTTACTATGNAAAAAAAAAAAGCCTCAAATTCTTTCAGAGGTGGTTCTAAATGCAAGCAGAGAAACAGAATTACATCTTGGCTTTCTCCTTGCATATTTCATCTGAAATATTCTGAAAACAAGTAAATCTGTTAAGAGGAACCAAACACACTGAAGCCCTTCAAAAGCACTCTGGGAAAACAATGGCACTTGCAGTGACTTTCCTGCAGCACATCAAGGAGGAGAGAACAAAGGGCCGATTTACGGGGCGCGTGAAGAATGGGGTTATTGTTCCCTTATTTCCTACACATTCCCACCCAAACAGCGCCGAGCCCTTCCTCCAAACAGCACCAGGCCGTGGATGTCTCAGCTGATGTGTCTGTGCCACCGGGCAGGAACACAAAGTACTTTACCCGATTGCTTAACAAGCACTGAGCCAGCCGCTGGAACGTAGAGGGACGGGGGAGGGGGCGGTGGGTTTAAGCCGAATTTGCATTTAGGTGTAAAGAAGTGGCTCTGACTTGTCTCCCCGTTTGAAACCTCATTAATTTTTCTTTTGATTCATTCATTCGGTTACCTGTTAGCACGTAACACGCCGCATGCTGAAACTTGACCTCCAAGTGTGTTCTGAGCCCAGACAGAAGGACCGGTTTGATCAGCATCTCCGCGAACAACAAATTTCCAGTAAGAAGAGCGATTTCTGCAAGGTGACTGCGGCAGGAGCTGCTGTGACGTCCTCCAGGGATGGCTGCACAACTTGGCCATAAATTACCACCCCACAAAGGCTCCTGTCCAAGTCAGGGCTTCACCTCTGGCCCCGGTGGCTGCTCCCTGAAGCTGCCCATCCTCCAGGAGTTTCCAGGAGGAAAACATTAAACGTGTGATCACCAGCAGCAACTGCTGCTGCTTTTTGTGATGAATTGGGATAGGAACTGTCTGCGTGCTGCCTGACACCGTGGTGTCCTAACCCAAGCCTGCCTGATAATAAACTGCAGCTGCAGCAGCAGGAATCCTGGATACCCTCATTCCTGCACTCTGGCTGCCACTTCCAGCCTGATGGGTAAATCTAGTGGAAAAGTAAAAGCAAATGAAGGCAGAAAAAAGACAGCCACCTCTGAAGTAATTCCTTCACTTCCCTCTGTGTTATTGCAATTTACTGTGAAACTCTTTCCACTAAAACACTCGAAGAACCTTCTAGCAGAAAAATCAGATTAATAGGGGGAAGCATGGCAGCACTGGCTTTCTCACAGCTGGCCTTTGGGTTCTGAGCCACTGATTTCTCCTCTCTTCACAGTGATTGTCACAACTCAGGGATTCTTGCAGCTTGAGTAAAGCTGTCTTGGGATGGCCGTTCATCCACCCACTGGAGGCATCAATTTATCTGAGCTAATGTCCATTAGCAGCCAACAGAAAGGAGAAGGAAAATCCAGAGGAATTCACCTTGCCCAAAGACAGAAAGCAAAATTAGGCCAGTTGACTCATGCCCAAAACACACCCATCTCTCCTGGTGCCAGTAAAGGGAGCCTTGGGTGATGTGCTGATGGAGTCAGCCCAGGTGGGTGACTCAAATCCACCCCCAGTCACCAGAGCCTGGTCCAACTCCTGCCCCCGAGCTGGCTGTGGAACGAGACTGTTCCCATCCCTTCTCACACTTCATAAAGAGCTGCAGAGGGTCTTCACTTCCCAAAGAGAACATTCCCGCACCTCCAGGAGTTGTGTGGAGAGATTTCCCACACAGCTCTTGCCACTCAACCCAGGCCATCATTGCCTGTTGTCCCCTCTGCCACCCCCACTGGCCACTGGGAGAAGCCTCCAAGGGGCTTAAGGAGCAGAGATGTCTGAGACGGCCTGGAGCCATCGGGATCCCCTAAGCCTGGGGATTGGCAGGCTGTCCCCAGCCCTTGGAGAGACGTAGCAACCCTGAGAGGGTGTCCACACTCCCTCGGTGCGTGTCCCAGCTGTGCCAGGAGGCGCCTGGCAGATGTTTGGGTGTGCACACTCACGCTGTTAATGAATGTAGGGAAACAAACAGTGCCCATGAGCCAGAGACCCATCAACGTGAAGCTTCTCGGGCAAATAGTTGGGACTTCAGCTGCAAGCAAGCAAGGGAAGGAGGGGGCTGTCACCCAGCAAGCACACACACCACCAAGACCATTCGGCACGGAAAAGGAAAAAAATAGCTGCTGCGTAGTTCGGAAATATAAAAATAGTTTGGCTGTTCCCTTACCCTTTCCTTTCAGTCATCACTCTGCTGCAGCCCCGGGGTTTGTTTGTGTCAGTTGCTATGGGGAGCTTGTGGCTGCCAGGCCCTGCTGGGGAACAGCTCCTGCTCGTCCCTGAGCCCAGGGAAGTGGCTCTGGAACAGCCCCAACCCTGGCTTTCTCCCTGTCCCTTTGAGTGCCTGGCTTGGTGCATCCCGATGCAATGAGGCATCATCGCATCTCCCTTCCCACAGAGCATTTTCTGCTTTTTTGGAGAGCTGTAGGGGCTGGGGGCAAGGCTGTTGGGCTGCTGCTGGCAAAGAGTGCCACCCACTCCATGAAATCCCTGTCAGCAGCACAGAACTCCTCAAGGAAGAATGTCCACATGGCCATGTCCACCCTGAGTACCCTGGGGAGCACCTGGACCGAATTCTGCTGCTTCAGGCCGTGAGTGTGCTGGTGCTGTCACCCTGCCAGGGAAAGCAGGACAGGAGAATGGCTCCTGTCCCCCTCCTCACGCTCAGGGCAGGCTGGAGGCTCAGCACAGCAGCCAGCACATCCCCCAGGAGCAGTGCCAGCTCCACAGGGCTGGTGGTGGCACTTCCAGCACTTGCACCAGCCCTGCAGGAGCACAAACACCTCTCCCATGCCCCCGGTAACGAGTGCCTGCAGGCCAGGGCTTGTGGCAGCTGATTCTCCGCTCTGCCTCTGTGCAGAGGTGACTCCTAGGGCACAGCAGCCTCCTTTCCACACTCCCTCACCCCTGCCCACCATCCCGTGCCTCAGATCAGGGTGGCAGATGTGCCAGCCCACTCAGGATCGCCATCTCCCTCTCCACCCAGCGCCACTGGTCAGCAGGGCTGTGCTTTATGGGGTGCCTGCAGTCCATCACCTCCTCATAAAGGCATTTTGGCACCCCCCTGTATTTGTGAGTTTAAACATTCCTGCCGGCAATAAACCTGTCGTGCTCGCTCCACAAGTGTCTGAGCACCCTATTTCCCCTTCCTGCAGCGCTCAAATATGCTGCTTGGAACCTAAAGGCTCCACATTTTTCCAACACCTTCTATGTTTGCGGCACTGTGCAGACATTCATTGCCATCTCCCAACAGCCCGGCGAGGGAGGCGAGCAAATATTATTCTCTTTTCTTGGGTGGGAAGAGCGAGACAAAGTGAAAGCAGCTTGTCTGGGAGCACAGGGCTGAGCCTGGTAGCTCCTGAGCCTCCTTTCCCTTTATGAGAGCGCTGTGTTTGCTCATAACCCACCGACCCTCTCACACCTGGAGCCCATCCCTGCTGCTGGCAGAGGTGTTTGCTCTCCGTGAGCTTGGCTTGTAACATGTGAGCAGAGCATGAGTAAGAAACGTTTCCTGCCGGCGACTTGGGTTAGGGCTGCTTTTTCACAACCCATGGTGTGGAAACACCCAGCGCTTTTTGAGAGCAGCCCCGGCCTTCTCCGCCGGCTGGGCTGGAAGTGCTGGAGCTCAGCTTTTTGAAACGGCGAGTGTGAAAAATAGGAGAGGACTTTCCAGAGCTCGTGGGTGGTTTCGCTGCCACGAGGGGCAGAAGGGGGATTTACAACCTCCTCATCCCCACTCTGGTGCTCCTCCAGTCTTACTTTAAGTGGATCGAGCCCAAAAAGCCAGGTCTTTGCTTGCTGTTACACCGAATAAATGGGGTTTTGCACGTCGAGTTGCCTGCCCATTTGAATTTTTAATTCACGTTGCCTAAGGAATAAAGTACCAGCTGACTCAGTGAAACAAGAAGAGAGCTGCAGTGGCTGCCCCGCCTATTCTTACACACTTCCATTCATCTCTGAGCTCTTCCATTCATTTCTGAGCTCTGTGATCTCAAGCACCAAACCCTGAGTATCTCCAGCCCCTTGGCAGGGCTGTGCTGATAAGGAAGGTGGCCATCAAAGGCAAACCCGGCTGTAAAAGGAGCGCTCTGACTTTTCCCTGATGGCTCGCAGGTGGGGAAAGAGAACAACTTTATTGTTTTTCTGTCGGGAGCAGCATTTATACAAGCTGGCAAAAGACCCAAGCTGCCATTCCTGGCAAAGCCCCTGGCGGCTGGGCTGGCACAGGTGAGCAGAGCCCAGCTGGCAGAAGGCGTGCCCTCCAGCAGCACCGAAGCTTCCCTGCCAGCCTGAGAATTCCATGCACTTTACAGCTGGAAACTCTGAACAGGCCACAGTTCCATGACTTTCTAGGTTTTTTCCTCCTTATGTGAGTTTTGACTCAACGAACTGCTTTACACCAAGTGCATTCTCAATTCAAAAGTTCGGTTTGATTGTATGCTCAAGGGAT
>VZRN01003143.1:704250-735990 GCA_013397935.1 Dasyornis broadbenti | reverse complement strand
TTTTTTTTTTTTTAAATAAGCATCAATCCCTTCCTTCCTCACATTACTCTCCAGTAGCTCCCACCCTGGGTCAGACACAGGTTTTGGACACATGGCTGCAGCCCTGTCCACGGAAACAAAAAGGGAGATAATACACCCAAGTGCATTAGAAAGTTTTTCAGGAATTCTGGTGGATCAGCAGAAATTTGGTAGCTTATCTCTGCCAGCTACAAATTCACCTGTGCTGGAGTTCAGGATTTCAGATTCCAGGGCACATTATCTAGGCTAGGGCACTGGTTCAAGTTGTTGGTTTTACAGCCTGCCTGTAACTATGGAGAGTAATTTAAATAATTACATCCTCACCATAAAGAGCTCGAAAACTCAGGTGGCTGGGAGAAAGGGGAATGGGAAGGTGTGACACCACTGCTGGAGAAGAGATTAACTGGGGAAGTGGGCCAGAAGTGCCTGGGAGTAGCCCTTGGCTGCTCAGGGATCTTTGCTGAGTGGGCATCTCAAATCCCTCGTCCTGAGCAGCCTCAGCACTGAGTGGGCACCTCAGTTGTGCTGTCCATCCATTTTCCCTTTTCCCACCTGGTTCCTCTCTAGGAATTGTGCTCAGGGCTTGAAAAGGGGTGGTGAGTGCTCGGGCAGGGCTGTGTCCATCCTTCCACCTCTGAGGCTGGGACTCCACAAGCTTGTTAAGGAAAACTGGACTAACGAGTTAAAGATCTGCACGCCAGAAAAACGGGAACTATGAGGTGGACGTTGAAGAAAGCTGGGGTAAAACCTAAGCTAGGGTGGCACTGTCCACAGGTTGGGGGGAAGCCTCAGAGAGCTCTGAAGCCCATCCCATCCCTGTCTCCAGCCTCTCCAGCTGGATGGAACTCCCGCTCTACACCTTTTGGTCTCCCAAAAATCCATGGGAGCGTGCTGTTGCCAGCCTCACAAGCAGCATCCACCTGGGAAGCCCCTGAGCAGGGAGGGTAGCAGTGAATAATCCACGGAGAGAAGGGGTTGGGATAGCAGCTGCCTGGCCAGCTGTGCTGTCCCAGGCCAGGAGAGCTCTCCCTGCCTGGCCCTTTCTCCTGCAGTGGCAGCAGTGAGAGGGAGGGGACACTCACCTGGCCAAGGTCACCTGAGTTATGGCTCTGGGTACTGCCAGCACCAAATCTGCCAAGGGAAAAGCACCAGGTCCATTCCGTGGAAAAGATGAGGGTTTGTGCTGCAAATCTCTGTTTAGGGCAGCATTAGTCATCTGCTGTGGGTGTGATTCAGGACCAAAGTGAGCTGACCAAATCCCCTACATGGTCAAGAAGGAGACCCAGAAAGAGGGTGGTGTGATCCAAAGGGCCTCCGTTCCACGCCTGCAGTCAGACAGAGTCAATCCTGCCATTGTGGACAGAGTGGTATTTTAGGTTCTGGCTTCAGAGAAGTTTTTTTTGTGGAATCTGTAAAAGTAAACCAACCTTTTAGTACTCCACCGAAGTGGTTTTCCTTTTTTCAGCCACCAGCGGGAGGTGTCGCACGTGTTTTGCTGGTATGCACAGCCCCACCAATAAACAGCACCATTTTGGCTACACTTGCCAAAATGAAAGGGTCCTTGAAGCTTTCATTGAGAATCCGTCCAAAAAACACCCCAGGAGCAGCATTTCTGTCCCCCACCTCCAAAGCAGGGCTGGCAAGGAGTGCTGCAGGGCAGATCACAAGGAAGGGTTTTTCAAAGGCCTTAGAAATCCAATGGAAACACACAGAAATTAAAGTAGGGGAGTGAGGAGAGACAAAAAAAGCACAAGAACTCTCCAAGAATTCAGGTCATGGCCAGCTACTGGAATGAAGGAAACCCTGGGCAGTCACAGTCACTGCACAGGTGAAGGGAGCAGGAGCCTGGGAGATAACAGGACTTAGGATTAGCGAAACACAAATGACGGAATAACTGAACCAAAAATACATCTGCAGGGACAGGGGTCATTCACTGCCAGCTGCCAAGGAGCTGCGTAGGAAAGAGTTCCTATCTTTAGTCACCCGTCGTCTGAGGAGGCAGAGAAAATGATGCGGTGATGCAGCAGTGCTGGAAAAGAGTAAACACCATAAAAAGTTCATCCATGAGGGAGGGAGGGGCAGGCCAGCTATCCTAGCACTGGTGAAACAACAGGCTATCCCATTTCTGAGCACTTCTATGGTTGTAAAGAGCACAGCCAGAAGCGTGATGCCAGTTTTCTTATCAGATTTCCAAATTCCCTGGTTTCCTCTCCCATCACTCGTTTTGCTTTCACAGTGTGCTTCAGATGCTGGCTCTTCCTCCCTCCACATCACCATTAACCCCACTTCCCCCAGCTGAAGGTGTTTGCCTGTTTGTGTCACCTTATCCAGTGACACCGTGACTCTCTATCCTTGGAATTACCAACAACAGGTCTATTTCCATCGACGCTTTCGTGACTCAAAGTGATGCAATCTCCCCACTTAGCATCCATCAATTGTTCTCAAACTGTTCCCCAGGACTATTTGCTGATGGCAATGGAGTTTTGTCAGCCACATAAAGTTGTGTGCCATTGTTTCCATTTCCTGGCTGGAGGAAAAGGCAAGTCAATCCAGTGCTAATATTAACACTGATTTTTCCGTTTGTTTTTGCAGACAGTGGTACCTGCAGTGTTGGTGGCATTAGGGCTCCGTTGGCCAAACACTCATGACTGGCACATGCAAATGGAAGGCAAGAAGGATTCAGCAGAATTCCTTAATTATGTGCACAAATACGAGTGGATTTTTGGTTTAATACTCTTTACCCAGTTCTCTATCACAGCTGTTAGCCTGTTTTCCTATATTTGTGTTCTCTTTCTTTGTTCAGCTTCATTTCATGGTGGTTTCCTTTTCTTCCCATATTCCCAAGATCTGCTCTATTCATTCCGCTACCTAGTGAGCTTTTCTCCTTCCTGAAATGACTTATCCTTGGCAACCCTGAGAGCAAATACCCTCTATTATAAACTCTGTTACCACTTGAAATCTAATCTCCTGTTCGGCAAAGTTTGTTTAGGATGTGTCTGCCTTTTCCCTTGGGATTTGTTTCGCACAATTTTTTTAGCAAGACATTTTAACCAGCTGTGAAAGACCTCAGCTGAAAATTCCCTCTACCATAGGGGCAGCAGCCACATTAATGAAATCAGGGATTGCAAAGGAAGAAGATTGTTGTTGAAAGGAAGAAAGCAAACGTGTTTCACCATCCATGCCGCTTTTGCATCAGAAGGGGTGTCTGGTGTGCATCCGAACCATCCTGATTAACCTGGTAAGATGGGCAAATTTTCCTGGATATCTCCTGTAGAATATTGTGGAGGGGAATTTTAAGAGTTAAACACCACTACAGAGGAAATATCTCTTTTTTCTCAGGGGAAGAGGTGTGACTTGCAGAATGACTGCCCTTCAGATAACCACTTTGGGATGGGCGATCAGCGTGCCCCCGTGTGCCCGAGTTTCTTCCTGCCGTGCCCCACCTGGGCAGCGTTACATTTTCAGCCTGACCAACAAGTGAGAGCTTGTGGCATCCTCTTCCTCGTTCAAACCAGACACTCTCCAAACAACCTGAGGAGGCAAACAACCCCCTGGTGTTGCTCTATCAAAGGAGAAAGATCTGCACGCACCCCAGTCAAGAACCGCGTTGTGAAATACCCGGTGTTGACACGCGCAGCTGAAGAAACACGCATCCACCAAATGGAAGGAAATCAAAATTGAATTGCTCAACGCTGTTATCTCCCTGTTCATTCAGCCGTGTTCCTACCCAATTTCCCCCCAATTCATTTACAGTGAAACTCAGTGCAGATATGTACTGCAAGCAGCTCTAGTTATAGCTGCTTTCTGGATTTTAGAGCTTCTTAAAGTAGATGTATCCAAATAATAGTCTGGTTTAAGCACAGTTCTCATACCCTTAGTGTCACAGTCACGTTGAAATAGTGTCTGGGGATACAACATCATCTCTTCATATCTTTTATTATCTCTTATTATGGCAATTTGAACACACGGAAATACGTAATAGACCCAACAATAGAAATTAGGAACTTGAAACAGCAATGCAAATCCCCCAGCTCAGTAACGTGATAGGCACTTAGAAAATGCAAATTTGCTTATTTATGGGGGCAGGCAGTCTGCCCATGACTAGGCAGGCAGGCCGGGGCTCCCAGACCCACACCAAAATTCCCAGTCCCACCACAGCTTCCTGCATGACCTTGTTCCAGTCACTTAATCCTGTAGATCTGTTTACAGTGGGTAAAAGGAGAAGGCATGCTTTCCCTATCACAGGGTGAGTATGAAGGCAAAATCCCTTAATTGCCGTGAGGAATGACAAGGTTTTGAGGTCTCTGGCAACCTCTCGCTGGATTTTAAACACTTATTTCACTGCAGGATGCAGGAGCAGGATGGATCAACAGGCTTGTGGTCAGGCAGAGCCTCGGGTCCAAGTCATGGACACACACGCTGCTCTGGCTGGACCTGCTGTGGATTTAGAGGTGACCTTGACACTTTTCAAACCGGGGCGGCTGTGCCTGTGCAGACACCGAGTTCAAGGAGAGCAGCTCGGAGAGCTTGGGATGCCCGGCACTGGAATTCACAGCTCGGTGATTACTGGAACTGCTGCGCCATCTATGTTCAGACTCGGCTCGTGTTCGCAACGGGCTCAATCCGCCCCGAAATGGCACAGAGAGATTTCCCACCACAGCTCAGTTCTCAGCCACAGGTGTCCCTGCACTGACCACAGCCATGGAGCATGGGCGGGGTGACACCGTGTGGGGCACATTCCCAGAATCACAGAATTATTAAGGTCGGAAAAGACTTCCGAGATAATTGCATCCAAACTTTGATCCTCACCTGGTCACCCAACCCAGAGCTGGTGTGCCATGTCCAGGTGTTTCTTGGACACCTGCAGGGATGGGGACTCCAAAGCTCCCTGGGCAGCCCCTGCCAAGGCCTGGCCACCCTTTCCATGGAGAAATTCCTGCTGCTGTCCAAGCTGAGCCTCCCCTGGCCCAGCCTGAGGCCGTTCCCTCTCCTCTTGTCCCTGTTCCCTGGCAGCACAGCCCGACCCCCCCGGCTGCCCCCTCCTGTCAGGAGCTGTGCAGAGCCACAAGGTTCCCCCTGAGCCTCCTCTGCTCCAGCCTCAGCCCTTTCCCAGCTCCCTCAGCCGCTCCTGGGGCTCCAGCCCCTTCCCAGCTCCGTTCCCTTCCCTGGACACGCTCCAGCCCCTCAAGGTCTCTCCTGCAGGAGCCAGAACTGGAGCCAGCCCTGGAGGTGCAGCTTTCCTTGCACTTGGGTTGTGCGCACATTTGGCCTGGCAAACTTTCACAGTCACATTAATGCTGTGATTGCCATTCCAATGCCTCGACCAACATCAGGGAAGATCCACGAGGTTCCGTGTCTGGCCCCCTGCAAGAGGGAAACAGAGCAGCTCGATCCATGGAGGTGAAGCTCAGAAAAAACAACCGAGGGAGCTCTGCCTGTAGCTGGCAGGAGAATCAGCCCCTCATTCCTCAAAACCAAGAGACACCCAAATGCATTTTTTTCCTCACACCACTGCCCTTCTCACCACTTGCTTTTTAAAGTTCTTTGGTTTCATGTTCTCTTTTCTAAAGCGCCAGGCACTGCAGAGCCAGGTGGGTCTATTTTGGGAGTCCAGATCTTTTCCTTGCTGTCTCGCAGCTGAACTCAGATCACTGTGATAAAGGAATCACTGCTTGTGCTGGTTTGGGCTGGGGTAGAGTTCATTGTCTTTGCAGTAGCTGGTGTGGGGCTGTGGTTTGGATTTGTGCTGGAATCAGGACTGGTAATTCAGGGATGTTTTGCTAAGCAGAAATTACACAGAGCTGAGGCCTTTTCTGCTCCTCAATCCACCCCACTGGCGAGTGGGCTGGGGGTGCACACAGATCTGGGAGGGGACACAGCCAGGAGAGCTGACCCCCACTGCCCCCAGGGATGTCCCACACCATCGGGTGTCATGCTCAGAGTATGGACAGGGGAGAAGAAGAAGGAAAGGGTGGTGTTTGTGGTGATGGCGTTTGTCTCCCCAAGTGACTTAAATGTGATGGATCCCGGTTTTTTGGGGATGGCTGAACATCTGCCTGCCCAGGGGAAGTGGGGAATGGATTCCAGGATTTGCTTTGCTTGTGTATGTGGCTTTTTCTTTAAACTGTTAAACTGTCTTCATCTCAACTCACAGATTTTCTACTTTTACTTTTCCAATTCTCTCCCAAATCCCACCAGCAGGGAGAGAGCAAGTGGGGCTTAGGTGCTGACTGGTACCTGCTGTCCTTCCCATCTGGGAAGGAAAGGGCTTCCAGCATTTCAGGTATTTCCTTCTCAGGGAAGCTCTCCACTGGGTTTTCACCCTAAAAAAAAATAGGTGGTTCAAGTCATGCCACCTTTAAATATTTTAAATGTGGACAGAGTCTCTTCCAGGCACATCCCACCCCAATGCCAAGGTAACCACTTGCTTTTCGCCTCCTCATCTCACTCTCCCGGCAAATCTTTACCTTGATTTCCAGCCACGTTTGCAAACAGCTTGATCTCGCTGCTTCTCCTCCCTTCTCCATGTCCCAAGGGTTAGGACAGCCACACAGACAAAGGAATCCCAGTTCTCAGCATCTCTCCATCTTCCATGCAACAGCTTCTGGCGGCAGGCAGAGGCTGAGGCAGAAGCTGAATGGACATTTCCAAGGTCACAGCTTCAAACACAGCCCTTAGATGGATCTTGTCCTTGTGTTTGCCTCTCAGCTTTAGAAGCTCCTGCCAAAGCAATGCCCTTGCAATGGAGAGCTGGAGTTTTAAACAGATTTTCCATGGGAATTTCCCCCAGATCCAAAAGGCAGTGAGGCTCCCGATCCTTGTTGTCTTTCAGCTCTGCCCATTACTCCAACGTGGTGCATTCCGAGGCATATTTCAAAGAAGGGGATTGTCCTGGAAAGGTACTGAGCTGTTAATGATTCAGCATTGGTTGCAGTGGGCAGGGCGGGTTTGCAATCCGTTAATGCCTGCAGAATCACTCAGCAGCAGCACATCCAAAGCAGCCTGGGAGATACACGGGGTGTTTATGAAAACTGTTTTATTGTGAAAAGTGTCCAAGGCATCCTTTAGACTGCTCCTCCTTGGAAGGTTTTATTAGCAATTCATTTCTGTCACACCTCAGGTCAAGCTACTGTAGATCTTGCAGCATTTTTTTGGGGTTTAACATGTTTTCATTTAATTGCTGTCTCAAAGATTGTTTTGAATCCTGAGTGTGCCCTGTGAGGTGCTGTCTGGGACTTCTTCCAAGCTGACCTCCACAGTGAAGCCTGAAACCCAACTGTGTTTCCCTTTGCTAAAGGACCACTGCCACACTCTGGCAAACTTTGAAATATGTATTCTCCTAAAGTCTTGCTGATGGTTTGGGTTTGGTTTTTTTTTTTTTTTTCATCCATGATTTCTTCTTTCCGAAGGATTTGTTTGGAAATGAAACCTATTTATTTTCTTAACCAGATTTATCCCTCTGCTGGATTCTACCAGCACAATTTGCTCTGCAGGTGACACCATCACAAAAGCTGCTGGTCAGAGGAAAGGTCTGGCACGACAAATTGAGTTTACACACAAATACTCCTGCAAAAAAATCAGCAATGACCGGGACAGCAAAAAAGGGAACTCTGTGACCGTTCTGGCTCTATGAAAATCTCTGAATTTCAAAGCAGTTGAGGGTTCCCATGTCCCGTCAGCTTCTGAGAAAGTCCCGGTGCCATTCCACAGAGCAGCTCCAGTTCAAGGGTAGGCCGGTTCGGAAACCTCCCGCAGGCTTTCAGCGCCGTCTCCGTTTTGGGAACACGACTAAATCTGTCAGAGAGGAGGTGACATTAACACAGCTTGTCAAGCCAAACATCACTCAGGCTTCAGGTTCAGCTTGTGCTGACACTTCTCAGGCATTAGAGGAGGCCAAATCCTGCACTGATCTCTGGGGCAGATGGATGAGGCCGGAGATTTTCCTCAGCATCTCAGCTCTGTCGGTTTGTTCTTCCTCCACCTGGACACTCAGTGGCTCTGTGGCCTAAAACACAGACCTGAAAGCATAATTCTGTTCCTTCTTTTACTACCTTGAGAAAATGTCCTCCAGTCATAATTACAGAAATTTGGGTTAATCGTTTTTGATACCCTGGGGTGTCCTATTTCCATGTGACTATTTTGCTTTATCTGTTTTCTAGCTGGGCTTTTTTCTTCCTTGAAACTGAAGTTCACTTAGACTTTCTGTCTGTTTTGTGAGAATTTCTCGGAGCTGTGCACTGGGTGTTGTGGTTTGCAGTAAAAGTTTAGCCCATACACTGGAAGTTAACAAGACATGGACTTAATGTCTATTTTGAAATCTTATCACTCCAACATCTACTTTAAAGTCTTTTCAGGTGTATTCTGGAGTTATTTTTCTTCTCCTCAGGCAATCTCTTTGAGGCTGGAGCTACTTTTTTGCCCTGCTTGGAAGAAACGAGGTTTTAGAAGTTGTTAATTATGCCCCAACAATTCCAGCCCAGCTGAGCCAGAGGCGGAGAGAGGCCCCTCATGCCTGTCCTGATTCAGTACAAGATACACCAAATAACAAATGGAACAAGCTCCTGGAAATAAGAGGTAAGGTTTCTATTAATCACTCCTAAAGACTTGGAATGGTGAAGGTATTTTTTTATTTCACTAAAAAGCCCAATTCCATCCTTTCTTCTCTTTTTTTCTTGTCTCTCACGTCAAACTCTTCAGCTCTTCTGACTTGCAGCTCACCTGCCACAATTCTTTCACATCCCAATAACTGATGCTGAGGCTGTGAGATGTTATTTTTTTAAAACTAAATGGTCACATAAAGCTTTTGCCTAATAATTGTGGTCAGCTTTAGCTGATGGGATTTTGTTGCTGTTGTTGTTACAACATTTTTATGACAGCAAAACCTTAACATAGAACCAACCCTTCGAGCACACAGAGGATTTACTGTTGTGTATCCCGTATTGGTCACCATGTCTGCACACCCACAGGGCTGACCAAGGCAGAATTTTTATGTTTAGATGATCCCCAAACCCCTCAGCTCCCAAAATCAGTTGGTGGAATCAGCAGATCTCACATGCTTGAACTCTGAGCTCCTGGAAACCAGGAGCAGGCTGGAGGCACCTTTTCCCCTCCGGATTTAGTCATTTCATTTGGACATTCAATATTTTTTTGCAGCATGTATAGAAGGCAAACTGCTCTCCTCTGCTAAAGCCTGCCATTTTTCCTGATGAGTTTTTCCCATTTTTTCACTACCTCTTGTTCATGCCATGATTTCTTAGCACCTCACTCTCCTTTTGTACTGAGGGACTGTATTCCTTTTCTTTTTAGAAGAATTTTAATCGGAAGACTTCATTTTTCACCAGATTGTGATAATAAGTGTTTGTGCAGTTGTTAGAGCTGCTTAGTAATTTAAGTAGACAATACATGGAAAGTCCATTTTTCTTGGAAACCCCTTTCACCTCAAAATCCAACAGATCAGGGAGCAGCTTTTCATGCAGCATCGGCACGACAGGACCCAAATTCCCTCAGCAACACACCTGGGGCACAAGAAACATCGCTGAGGAACAAGAACCAAACCAAGAGAGCTCCGAACTGCTGAAGTAGGGACTTGTAATTTCATTATCTCGAGTGCTGATGGAGCAAAAAGAGGAGAAAAGGGAGCTACAGAGTGTGAAATAATCGCCCTCTCAGAGAGCCATTCCTCCCAGAACCACGCATGCCAACAGCAGCAAACAGCAGGCACTATTATTAGAGCCCAGACGTTGACACAAAGAGGTTTTCCATGAATGACAACACTGAAATTTCACTCAGAGCAGCCAGGATCCCAATGAGACATGTGCATAAAAATATGCTTAGACCAAGCCCAAGCAGCCTGACCCATCTTGCAGGCCCTGGCTACAGAAATGCCGTTTTCACACATGGCATCAGCACAGGTTTTTTGCAGCATCACCTTTATGCTCAGCTTGCCCAACTCCACCTGACACATCCTTTCCTCAGCTCCTCCTGCTCTGCTCCATTCACGCTCAGCAGGAATGTGCAGGCACAGCTCTCCAAAAGCCTCTCGGCTTCCCTCAGCCACGTGGCACGAATAATCTCCCGCTTGCCTTCCCACATAACGAGCTGATCTTCTTAGGTCCTTTGCAGTCTGATACAGCTTTTTGACAGCTTTCACTGCCTTGGGCAGCCCTTGGTGCCCACAGGGTGAGATGGGAGGCTGTGAAAGCTCCAACCCGGCATGGGCAGTGTTCCCATGTCCTGTGTAACAACCTGCAGTGAGAGGAATGTGCTGGAATAAGTGTTCTGTCCTGTCATATCCTATCACAACATCGTTATCAAACTTAGCACTTGGTAAATCCTGCCTCAGCTCTGTGCCCTGCCTCTGCTGTCCCCTCACCTGCTGGGATGATTTCTAGTTGTTTTTGTCATTTCACCCTTCCTACAGCACCCGCTTCTCCAGCAATGTTCAGAAATCCTCCTGTCTGTCTGTGCAGAAACGCCAAATAACAAATTTTTGTGCTGTGCCATGCCCGGGCCATCCCTGGCATTTCCTGAGGCACTTTTTTTTTTATGTCTGACTTTTAGTTTACGACACTGAAGGCTGCTCAAAGCAGAAAGCATATTTTCCCTTGTTTCTTAGCCTGGAACCCAACCCAGCACAAGCCCTTGTGCACCCATGAGGGGCTGTGTGTGGTGGGAACTGGATTTCCCACCTGTTTTTGGAGTTCGTGGGTCTCCATACCTTGCTCTCCCCACAGGTACCACCCAGCAGGGGAGATGGCATTTCCACAGAACGCTTCTTTGGAAGAGTTCCTGCAGAACTTTTAAAATTGTGGTGCTTTGCAATGAGGCGCATTTTTCGTGAGGGCAGCGTGACCGCGGGCCCACCTTTCATCCCAACCCTTGTGCAATGCTTGGAAGAGCCTCCTGCTTTTATGAGTCTGCTCTTCATAACTCATCTGCCAAAGAGAGCTCAGCACAGCCAAGCTCAATAGAAAATATTCTCCAGGGGAAACAGGAGCATTCTCTGGGCTTTGGGTATATTTACAGCAGGCAGATGAAATGCATAAATTAGAAGGGTAGGTAGAGGCTCTGAGGAGTTTAAGCAAGCCAGGGCACTCAGACACTACGCACATTTATTAAGGATAGGGTTGTTTTTTCACAGGGAATGTTACTGTTCCGTGTCTGACTTTCCCAGCTGTAGTAAAACACACGGTGGCATTTTGACAGCGGCGGCACTGCCATGAATCCCCTCGCTTTGAGCGGTTCCCTGGTAGGAGACCTTGGCAGAGGCGAAATCCTGGAACAGATCGAGAGCTGAAAGCAGGCACAGCTAAAAAGCACAGGATTTAAGCACTGTGAATAGGGAGCCTGTCTCCAAAAGAGTCACTCAGGCCTTTATCCAAAGGAGATAGCGTGGATGTGGTGGGGTTGTTTGGGATCTCCATCATCTTTCGCCAGCACAAAGCCACACTCTGTCCCCAGTGATCACCCTGGGTGCAGGCTGGAGCCTGATCAAAGTAAATAAATAATTAAATAATCAGCGGCTGTCACTCCCAGCAGTTTGAGGGCCGAGCAGCCCAGGTCCCGGTGCCGAGAGCCAGCCGTGATTCCACACACGGCCCGCGGGCGAAATGGAAACCAGACGGGAACCTCTCCAGCCCCACTGGGCTCGCCTTCCACCGGGTCTGCAATTAATTAAGACTGAAGGGGAGGTTTTGAATAACCCCTTTGTGGAACAAAATACACGCAGTCAAAAACCCAGCTGACAAACACAACAAAACTGACTTCATAGGTTCTTATGAGAAAACCATTAATGGCCGGAGAGATGAAGAAACACTTTGTTCAAGCCACTGGTGTGAATGCAGCATATTCAGATTACAAAGCAGTCTTGCCCTGCTGTAATAAATATCATATAGCTTTATCCATGGCTAACCAGGTGTATAAAAGCCAGGAATAACACATTAGGTTTTAAGTTAGCATACAGCACCTACTATTGCACGTTCCCAGAGTTCACTCACAAAGAGCCAGCGCTTCGATGCCTCCGATGCAGCAAGAAAGGACGGGGCAGCCACCTGCCCTCCCTGCCATGGCTCTGCCTTGATTTCAGCTCTTTGTCCATGCCCTCCTCTCGTGTCAGCACCCAAGGGAGAGCAGGGCTGCGTGCTAAAAGGTTTAATAAAGGAATCTCCTCTACCTCAGTGGCACATCACCTTCTTTTCCACAGTGCTGATGAACTGTGGCAGGTTGGTCAGTCAGGCAGGCAGGAAGAAGCAGGGAAAAAAACACTGTATTGGGGAAAAATATTTACAGTCTCCAGCCCTTAGCTGGGTGAAATTTAACAGTCTGTTATGTGGAAGGTCAGAGACAAGACCTACGGGCCTGAAGATGAGACTGCAAAACTCAATTGCTCTTCCAAACCTAATCCAACCCAGGAACCCAAGTTCCCTGTGGGAAAAGGCAGCCGCCACGTCAAGTCAGCATCTGTGAAAATCTGGGTAATTTTTGGCAGTAGCATTGTTAACATCCAGAAACACAGTCATTTTTAAGCTTGGATTCCTCAAATGAGAGAAATTCAGACCAACACACCATATCTTCATCAGGTTCTCAATATAACCAGCACAGCACGGTGTCATCTCCATGGTTTGACAGCAGCTGTCATTGACTGTCCACAGTTGTTCCCATCATTTGGAATGCTTTGATGCCCCAAGCATCCCACCAGGTGGGATAACAACGAGTCGCTTCCATTCCGGATCATGGAAAGAATCCACTGCAACCCAAATGAGAAAATCCTGTTTCTACACCTTCACCATCCCTCAGAAACCTGAAAGATTCAACTCACTGAGGTGATAAACGTGCAAATTCAGCAGAAGTTTCTTTGGGCTGTATTCTGAGTATTTTGCTACTTCACAGCAAGCCCTCTTTACACATTTATGATCTGGAGCTGTGGCTAACCTTTCCCAGGGGAATCCAATCCCAGGTGAAACCCAATCATTCCATACATAAAGCTGGTCCTGTCTCTTCACCTTGTCCTGCCTGTTACAAGACTAATTCTCTTCAGATCTATGAGATGACGGCACCATCCCCTGGGTAAGCAAGATGTGCTGAGAGCAACCACAACCATAAAACTTCCAGTTTCAAGAAACTGGCTCAAAATCTCATTTCATAGGTGATCCACTGAGATCAGACCACGTCACAACTCTCACGGGGCTTTGCTGTCTTTTCTAATGCATGCACAGGGCTCTTCCCACTCGGTAAAAGGTGTCTGCTTCCTCCCTCCCCGTCATTTGAAACCTGTGATCCTAAAGGCTTCGGTGTGTACGATCAGGCCAGGTACTTCACTTGGTGTTGTAGGGACAGGGATTTTTATGTGCAGTCCCTGTCAAAACCAGCTGGGACTATGAATATCAGCCTTGCTTGATCAGCCACCTTTGGGTTTTCACCACAAACCTCTCCTGGCCTCTCCAGTTTCTCTTAAGAGGCCATGTCAGCTCGATCTAAAGAGATGGCGTGGACAGAACAGATGGGGATCACTGTGGAGAACTGACAGACCTGGATTTCCTTCCTCAAAATCTCTGCAAAATTAGCTGATATGTGGGTGGCCTTAGGAAGGTTTCTCACCTTCTCATCTGACCTGGGACAAAACCAGACTTCATCACTTTGTAGAGAAAAGTTCAAAAAAAGTCCAGAAAGGGGGGGTTTTTAAACACAAACCCACCCACTGATTTTGTTCAAAGTAGTACCGATAGCACAGAAATATAGCTCAGTTCCTACAAACATGGCTTTAGGTACCCAGAAATGTTAGAGATGAAGTCAAGCTTTTTATGAAGATGCCATTTAAATTCGAAAGGGACCTCTGAAAAGCCAAAAAAAGGAGTTTGAGGAGCCTCTCCTAAGGAACACCAACTCTCACGGTTTGCACTCTTTTCTGCCTTGTGCAGGCCTGGTCTTCAGATCATTTAAGGTGAACGGTTGGAGCTGCCACCCTTGGGTGAGGCGGCACTGTCAGGGCCATTATTCCTCCTCCAAATGCACAAGATACTTCATTTCACTGATTTGCCACTCTGAGCACTTCCTCAAATTGCCATTAAATTAATGCACAAATTTCCTTCTACTATTTCTTCTGACTCACCACACCTTCAGCCAGAGCTGTTCTTCTTTCTCCTGCTAAATTTGGGTCTGAGTTTCACACTGTGGCTTTCTGCTCCCATCCTTGAGGAGCCACCTCTTCTTCCAGTCCAGCCACTTCTTTAGGCCCTTCAGGGAGCACTGAGGAACAGGTTGCTTCTCCCCCGCCCACTCTGACCAAACCACACGTTTTCTTCTTAAATATCTGCTCTGGCAACCACAACACCACAGGAGCTGCCTCCTCCCCAGCTCTGATCCCAAATCCTTGGGGCAGATCATTGCATCACCCTCTGTTATGACCCACTGAATGCAAGGACCTGCCCAGCATTTTACTTCATGCTGCAATTTCTTGCGTGCATTGTGAGTCAACAGGACACACCCAGCCCTAAGAGAGACTGAAAAACCTGCCACATTTAAACACTCAAAACTTTAAATTAAAGTTTCTGGATAGATCTGCCAGCTTGACCACAGATTTGATGAACACAAAATAAGCCAAGAATTCTAGTTCTGCCTGAAGGTTTTAAGTGGTATCCACACACAAAATTTCTCATCGTGACCTCTTCGCCACCACAGAAAGGATAAGTTGTGTTCTCTCTGCTCAGGCTTCACAAAGAATTTCCCTTTTGTTAAGACCAGCACTGAGTATTTTGCTCAACAAACTAGATGGACACAGCTGGGAATTGATGGGGAATTTTTTCTATCACAGATTTGTTGAAAGATCAACAGCCTCACTATGAAGACAATAAAAATGTCTGCACAAAACTAAACCTCAGTTTTTCCACTGAAGGGAGCATTGCTTTCTACAGCTCACTGACCTCACAAACCAGGAGAATGAAACCAGGAAGAAAAGAGAAGAATCTAATAAAAATGTGATGCATTAAAAGAGGGGAGGGAAAGAAAAAAGAGCTCTTTTACGGATAGATTTTAAGATATGGTAACCTTTACAAAATTTAATGGTTTGCTGTGATCCATCCTTATGCTCTTGGAAGAACTGAGCTGGGAGAAAAACAGACTTCATCACTTTGTGGAGAAAAGTTCACAAAAAGTCCAGAAAAAGGGGGTTTTTAAACACAAACCCACCCGTTGATTTTGTCCAAAGTAGTACCAATAGCACATAAATATAGCTCAGTTCCTATAAACAGAACAGTTAATTACAGCAATTTCTGCGCGACTGTTGCTCTGCGTGAGGACATTTCCAATGTCTAAGCAAGGAGGCTGCGGAAATCCTACTTGGAAGCATTTTATTGTCCATGGAGTATGAAAAGCCCAAGTTCCTTAGAATTTTAAGGGTTTGATGAGAGAACTGGAGCTTAGGTTTGAACGCACAGCAAGGTGTGAGGACTTTGCCCATTTGAAGCCGAGCAAAAGCACGGGGTCATCAAAGAGCTTCTGAAATCCCTGCACTGAAAGAGATTCCCAAGGTCAAGAGAGGGTCCAGCTGCCTGTGGCTTGAGCACTCCTTGGGCCTAGGGATTCTGCATCACGCCAAGCACCCACCCAGGGCAGCACTCCCTCCCCTGGCATTTCATCTTGGATTGAGCTGGGACAGCTGTGACCATCTCCTCTGAGCTTCCAAACTGCAAAACTCAACACAAAGCACTCGAGCCACCTGGATTTGCAGTCACCCATACTGAGATGTGGGGATGGGCGCCTCCAGAGCACCCTTCCAGGACAAATTTTTCCATTATTCCATGAAAACGTTGCATTTCTTCTATGGAATCCAGTAACATTTGACCCTCATTCAAAGCAAGCTCCCATTGTCTTGAAATAACTTTTTTTTTCCCCTGAATCAACCCTAAAATGTTGTCTCTCAACCCTAAAATGTTGTCTCTCAACCCTACCCATTAAAGGCATTTGACAATCATTCAGTTCAGCTGAATTCATACTTCAGAGAAGTGCTGTGAATTACATGCAACTGTAAAAAGGGGAAGAGACAGAAGAAAACCCATAAAACACTCTCTGTGTCCAATTTCTGCGAAATACACTCATCATCTGGCTAGAAACATTGGATGTCAACTGAATGTGACTTGAATTCATAGGACAAAACAATTTGGAGCGTATTCCTCTGAGCATCTGGGGATGATATTTCCACACCTTTGAGAGCTGAATCGTGTTTCCTTTTACAAAGCTCCTACTCACTCCAGTAGTCAAATGTGCTTGGGAAGTGCATATTGAAAAAAAAAAAAGTAAATAAATAAAAGGAGTTTTTTCTAGACAGTTGAACAGCAGGGCAAGATATGATTGGTTTGCAAGTTGCCAGTAGAGCAGAGTGAGGTGGACTGGAGACCACAATGAGCTTAGCACCAAAAGAAAAAGCAAGAGAGAACTCGGATCTGCTGCCACTATCTTCTGCTTTGCTATTTCGATTTTGTTTCGTCCTTTTAAGAGGCCCTGGAGCAGAAATACATTCAGAGATGTTCTATTTTGACTGCCCCCTTGATAAATGAAGAACGCTGTATTTGTATTTTCACTTCCATATTACAAAAGATCCTGTGCTGGTTTCCACCTGTCCATAATCTGCTCACTATTAAATCAAATTCATCTCACACACAATAAGCAAAGAATTAAAATCTCTCCCACAAGGCCTTAAACATGGGTAAGTTGTTGTAGGTTTCAGCACAATCAATGCCATGGCTTCCTTGCTGTTAGAAATTCAGAATAATAAAATGGCCTGGGTTGGAGGGGCCTGAAAGAAAATTTAGTTCTAACCCCTCTACCATGGGCAGGGAATCACTTTCTGGAAGTTCCTGGCTCTTTCCATTTAGCTGAGAAGGGCTTTCATGTGAGGTATCACAGTAAACAACAGCTTTTTGTTGTGACAGCACAGCCCCAGTGCAGACGTTACCAAGAACCCTGTTTAATGTGGTGGCTGGAGAGGGTTTCCCCCCAGTGTTGCTATGGAAAATGTGTGTTTGCGTCTCAGCCAGCCCGTAAGGATGGGGGACTTCTGTGGGGCTCCAGCTGAGTCAGAGCTGCTCATCGAGCAGTTCCTGATGGCCACAGAGGCACTTTCCTCATCCTTTTTTGGGTATAATCTGCACTTCCCACCCCACTCTCCCCAGAACTTCTTCTCTGGGCAGGCCAGCACCCATGAACTCAGTTTTCTCTCAGGGTGCAGCGAAGAGACAGAAATGCCAACCAAAAGAGCTCCTCTGCCAATGGATAGAGATCCTGATGGGAGGAAAGCAAGAGGAGCACAAGAAATGCTTGCTCTGTTCACACAGCCTGCACTTGCTGCCTCTTTCAGGCATACAGGGTTGTAGCTAATCACAACAACTGTGCAGGAATCCCAGTTTCTTCTGGAGAGCACACACCTCCCTCTGGCAGCGGGAAAATTCCAGCAGGAGCAGATATTCCAGGTGCCTGAGCTCTGGAATATGGCCCTGTCAGCTGCTCTGCAGAAGGCTGTGCTTTGTGTTCAGGGATAAAATGCAAACAACAACAACAACAAAAAGGGCATTTTCAAACAGAAACACCTGTTTCCCATGGGACCACAAAAATCTCCAGGGCTGCTCTCGTCACAGGAGCTGCAACTCATTAGCAGGGACAGCCTCGCAAGGAGCATTTGAAAACGCATTAGCAGATGTATCGGCAGGCTGCTAAGGTGTTAAAAAACACACCCAGAAAGGTGCTGGTTATTTGAGATTGTTCATAAAGAGAAAAGCAACTTCACTCCCGAAGCCTGCGAGCTGCAATGAACTTGGCAAACGCAAACAAACTTGGCAAACGCAATCCTCTGCCTCCTCCAGGTGCACTGTGTGGGGAAAAACAGGCTCAGTGTGCAGGGAAGCCCAAATCAGCGCCTTTGGCAGCAGAGTGTGAGTGCAGAGGCAGGGAAAGCAAGGGGAGATAGCAAAAACTTCTCATTTTCTGCTCCCAGCTCAACCAGAAAGCAACTGGTGGCAGCAGCTGTCTTGAACCATTGCTTGTTTGTTTATTTGCTTGGCTTTTTAAAGACAGGAACATCAGCAGAGCTCAGAATGTACCACAGCCAAAGCAGTGGCACCTCGGAGGGATTTCCTTGGGATAATCGTGGATTCTGGTGGGGAAATGACCCTTCCCAGTGCTGGTGCTGGGGGTCCCATTGTCCAGCTTGCCTTTCTCTGGCAGTTCAGTCCCTCGCTCGATCTGATGCACAGGGGGAAGGTGACGCACCTCGGTCCCTTCCAGAAACCACGGCCATGCTGACACAGAATGTCACAAGGTCCCCCTGGGCGGCCCTTTTTCCTCCTCAGCCTGAAATCCCAAAGCTCCTGAACCCACCCCACAGTGGGGTTTCCCAGTGCCTTGTCCCCAGGATAATGGGTTCCCCCCGGCAACATCTCGGACCAGCTCTGCTGCCCCTTCCCCGCCATCTCCTCCTCAGTGACCCCACACAGTCCCCTCAGCACACCTGCCCACCCCGGGACTCCTGAAAAGCTTCATTAAAAAAATCCTAAAGTAGCACAGACCCTTTCCTGGAGTGCCCCAGCATGGATCCCTCCTCTCTGGGATGAAGCATCCACCTCAGATGTTGAAAACTCCCGTGCTTTGATGGCCTGTGGAAGAAGAGCCGATCTGCCAGTTGCTCACTCTGCAGAAGAAAACCCTAAAAATGCCACTTCTTAGAGGGGTTCACCTGGACAGTTCATTAAGTATTCAAGGATTGGGGCTTTTTTAATACATAGAGGAATAACACTGCTCTATAACCCTGTCCCAACCTCCCTGACAGGTTTATTTTTGTCTTGAAATCAGATTATCCTTTGAGGAATTGCTCACTTCCAGGAAGATTGTCCTTAAAGGGGAAAAATGTGCAGTGAGTGAGAGCAGATCAAACCCACGTGTAAAAGAACATCACACTCACCACTTCATCAGCTTTTAAAAACACGGTATGTTTGAGAGAAACAAAAAATAAGAGATGTTTCTTTTTTTAAGAGATAGGGACCCACAAGGATCATCAAGTCCAACTCCTGGCCCTGCACAGGACACCCCAGGAATCCCACCCTGTTTCTGAGAGCATTGTCCAAACTCTTCTTGAGCTCTGGCAGCCTTGGGGCCATGCCCACTGCCCTGCAGTGAGATTATGGGAATGACATGAACGGCATTTGATGCCAATCTGGTCTCCAAATTGGTGAGTGTGGACCAAGAAGTCACACAGGACCCCTTCCACTTTCCCCAAATTGCTCCTGTGGTTAATGTTGTGTCCTGCACAATGCTCCATGAGGAAAAAAAAAAAAAAAAAAAAAAAAAAAAAAAAAAATCTTGTTTTTGTCTAGCTGTGGACAGCATAAAACTTTCCAGGGAGACATTTGGAAGACAGGAATCCTACAATTTTGTTTCTTTCATTTAAGGCTTCTGTAGCTTTCCTGCCTGAATAATACGTGCACAACTTTTTAATTGGTTAAAAGTAGTCAAATGGGGAAAAAAAAAAAAAATAAAGGCAGGAGAAACCCACCCCCAAAACCCTGGGTGAAACTTTAGCAACCAAGCTGAGATGAAGACGTGCCCCTCTTTGTTTTGAGCCACTGCAGCCTGGGCCCGTTGGGTTCCATGGACTACTGCAGCACCCAGATTGTTCCAGAAATCCCAGACAAGTTCACCACAGCAATTAAAGCCGTCTGCCATCTGCAAAAGATTTGCCCAAGAGTTTCCCTAATGTTCTCCCCCCGCAACAAAATACATTTAACTTAATTCTTTCAACGTTTTGCCTATCATTCAAGTCCGTGTTCATGAAGCATTGCGGAGCTGGCTGGATTTTTGAGGGCAACTTTTCCTTCTAAGGATTAGTTGTGCGCTGGTGCGCTGAAATTTTATATACGGAGTAACACTCTGAATATGAATTATTTCTTGTGGAACACTGCGCCTATTCTTGGGGAGTGGAGAAGTAAAAACTTTACTGGGAGTTCCAGCCAAGGAGCTGAGATTAACACCCTTTATGCTCCTCCCAAATGGTGAGTTATTTTGAGAATACTGGCCCGGGCTCCAGCTTGATGTCTCCATCACACTGTATAAAAGTGCCCTGCGAGTAAATACGTGCACTCAGCCAGTGACAATGAAAGACGTGGATCTGAATTCTTCAGCACACTGGAGGAGGTTTCCAGTTTTCCCAGGAACACTCAGTGGTCCAAGGAAAACAGTGGTCGGGAAAACTGAAGGGTATTCTTTATGTTTCTCCTCCTTGCACATAAACTGGTTGTTCCCAACTGCCTAACGCTGGTGGGTGTTCTCACTTTTCACTATGGAAACTGTATTTTTTTATGGAGCTCTCTAAAAACAGATTTGCTTGTGTGACAAATAATCAGCCAGTCTACAGCACGTTGTTTTCTCTCCGTCAGCGTTTATGCTTGCACGGCAAATTCTGTTCTTCCATCATGTACCCAAATAGTGAGTCTCCTAAAATAACCTCCATAAAAGCAATTTGTTAACAATTAAAAGGCAGGGGGGTTGGTGGCACTACACAACACAAAGACATCCCCTTTGGAGACTGATTTTGACAGAATTAGGAACAATTTTAGGGTGGCCAGGCCTTGGCAGGGGCTGCCCAGGGAGCTTTGGAGTCCCCATCCCTGCAGGTGTCCAAGGAAGGCCTGGCCGTGGCACTCAGTGCTCTGGGCTGGGGACAAGGTGGGCATCGGGCACCGCTTGGACTCCATGGGCTGCGAGGGCTTTTCCAGCCTCAGGGATCCTGGGATTCTGTGAATTTTGTGCTGCTTCTGTGACTTTGCAGACGCACAAGATAAGGTCAGGCCTTAGAGGAATTGAGAATAAGAACTGGAGTATTAACAAAGCCCAATAAAATACTGTATAGCCGAGAAGAGGGGCAATTATGAAAAGAATTATCTCAACCCCTCACCTGTGTTCAGTGCAGGGCCTTTGGAGTCCTTGAGTGAAAAGATCTATCAGTAAAACACAAAAGTTTTCTGTTGAGGGAATATACTGAATTTCAAGAAGGTGATTTTGAGCATTTAAAAACCACCTATCAGCCTCCAAGAAACCATTCTGTGATTCCATGATTTTATGGATTATATTTATATTCATTAAACAAATTAACAACTTGATTTCCTCTTTCACTTTCTTTTAGCACGTTTTTCCTGTTTCTGAGTGATGAAGCCCTTTGGATATGTTGTCATTTCCCAGAATGCCAGAATGGTTTGGGTTGAGAGGGATCTTAAAATTCCAACCCCCCTGCCATAGGCAGGGACATCTTCCACTACCCTAGGCTGCTCAGAGCCTCATCCAGCCTGGCCTTGGACACTCCCAGAGATCCAGGGGCAGCCACAGCTGCTCTGGGCATTTATTGTTGGCAGAGCCCTCATGGGAAGGAGACGCAGAATTTGTGTTTTACTCCAGTGTGCTGAATAAGGAAGGGCTACACAAGCACCAAGTGCCACCTGCCAGACCTTAGAGCACGCATTTTCCTTCACGAGTTGCTCCTTCAGCTCTGTGGAGCCACCCATCATCTCCAGCATGGCGAGGTCCCAGCTCAGGGCAGTGTTCAGACTGTGCTTGCATCAAACAGCAGCCAGGGGAGAAGGGGGAGCCCTCGGGGAACAAGGAATGATGGGGTTACCACGGAGACTGTGGCCTTAAAAACTGTGGGACACAGAGGAAAATGAACAATCTCCTCTGAGGGGCTGTGGGGAAAGGCAGTGCCTGCAGCGCAAACAATGAATCCCAGAATCATCAGGGTGGAAAGGGACATTCAGGATCAGCCAGTGCCACCCCAGCAGCACCAGCATCACCCCAAACCCTGTCCCCAAGGGCCACATCCAGACTCCTCCTGAGCCCTCCCACACACAGGGACTCCAGCACCTCCCTGGGCAGCTCATTCCAAGGCCTGACCGCTTTTCCAGGGAAATTTTCTTTCCCAGTCTCCAACCTGAGCCTCCCCTGGTGCAATCTGAGGCCATTTCCTCTCGTCCTTTCCCTGCCCCTCCTGTCAGGAGCTGTGCAGAGCCATGAGGGCCCCCCTGAGCCTTCTCTGCTCCACACTGAGCCCTTTCCCAGCTCCCTCAGCCATTCCTCGTAAGTCACGTATTCCAGACGCTTCCCCAGCTCCCTTGCCCTTCTCTGGACACTCTCCAGGACCTCTGAAGCTCAGCTGTGGATCCTGCCCTTCCCATTAGACCTTCTTCTGGCTTGAAATGCCCTGCCCAGAAAATCCAACTGCTGGGCTGCCTTTCCTCCTGTCTCCTCTGCTCTGTCTGCACCCTGGGATTTTAATGGACTTCTGGTCTCTGTCTAAATCCTGTGAATAAATTTCCCAGTTCCCCATACAGCTTTATCCTGCCACAGCCTCCCCTGGTCTCTGCTCACAGCCCCCGGCTGCCAGGCCACTCACTCCAAAGGTCTCACCACACCTGGAAAAGCAACAACCAGCAGTCCTGAACTCAGGCAACATCTGGAGGTGCCAGCACCCGATCCAAGCCCAGAAGTTCAAAACCTGGTGCTGAAAGTTGCCTTTTGCCACTTCAACTCGGAGTTCATTCTTCATGCCCACCACAAAATTCACTCACCAGGTGCAGGACTGTGTGGTGTGAGAAAATTGTAGCCAGATCCATGTGATCCTTGAGTGCCCAACCCCAGATCATTTGGGCACACATAAATTCTCCCTGATTTCACCAGTGCTGGAGGGAATTGAAGCAGGAAGACAGCAACAATAATTTCAAATATTGGCTTTCTGTTTCTCTAGGAAGTGAATCATTTTAAAATTGACACTTCACAGCCGGCACAAAAATAACAAAATAATTCAATAAATCAGCCTAATATGCCTTGGCATAGCAGGTATGTGCTTAGGTATGTGTCTGCACACAGGCTGGAGGTCTGCTGGTTGAATTCATATATTATTTTTAAAGTGAGCTAAAATGCTGTCACTGAACAGCAGGTTATTTATTTTTCTCCCCAAATGAAACCTCTGGCAAAAGCATATAAATGAAGTAGATCCTATTCTATTTCACATGTATTTTCTGCATGAAATCATCCCTGGAAGTGTCCAAGGCCAGGCTGGACGGGGCTCAGAGCAACCTGGGATAGCGGAAAGTGTCGCTGTCCATGGCAGGGGGTTAGACTGAGACGATTTTTAAGGTCCATTCCAACCCAAACCATTCTGGGATTCCATGGATTTCATTTGGGAACAATAGGAAATGGCACACTCATGGTAACAGCAGTGTTGCTCAAAAGCATAATCTGTAAAGCCAAAAATCCAACGTGAACAAAATTGTTGGTAAAAAAAAAAAATCATTCTGTACTAGAGTTTAAAAAACAACTATGGCTCTGATTTCAAATGCTTCCAGAAAGAATAACTTTGAGTCGCGGATGCGCATCGTAAACCACGATTTCATTTCACAGAGATGCCCCAGCAGGGATCCGAGGCTGAACTGGGAGCGCTGGGGCTTTGCTCCGCAGGGTGGTTTGGTTTCCCCAGCGCGGGGCTCCGGCAGAGCCCGAGGGGTTGGAAATGAAGCAGCAAACACCAGAGCACTGAAACTCTACGGCGTGGCAACACTGCCCTCCTGCTTCCGAGAGATCCCTGCCCTCTCCTCTGTTCCACATACGGAGGTTGAAAGGTGTCCCAGCAGCTTCTCCCACCGCCAAAGTGTCAGGGAGTCGCTCCGTGTTTCCTTCAATCTGTTCAAATCAACTTGTGAGGGCAGCAAAGTCACAGCTCGTTAGGGAAAACAGGAGAATAAACCCCCAAACCTTGAATTTCATGGTTTTCTCAGGGGGAGTACACGTGCCTATAAAAAGCATCTCAAAATCCACTGTTTGATTTCTGGGTTCAGCTTCAGGCTTTATAACTGAGCTCAGCGCTTTAAATCTGAATTAGCAACAAATAATAACTAAAACAAAACAATAAATAATCATAATGAATCACAGAATCACAGGATCATCAGGGTGGGAAGGGACATTCAGGATCAGCCAGTGCCACCCCAGCAGCACCAGCATCACCCAAACCCTGTCCCCAAGGGCCACATCCAGACTCCTCCTGAGCACTCCCACACACAGGGACTCCAGCACCTCCCTGGGCAGCTCATTCCAAGGCCTGACCACCTTTTCAGTGAAATTTTTTTTCTAATATCAAATCTGAACCTCTCCAATGCAATTTGAGGCCATTTCCTCTCGTCCTTAAGACATGGCAGAAGAGACTGACACCTCTCCTCCACCACAAATAAAAATGGTTTCTATTTGTTCTTTCATTAGGTTAAACATGATGGATGATATAAAACAAAAGGGAGCAAATGGATTGTTGGATTAGACCAATCCTGTTCTTTCTGCATTCTGTTTTTGAGGGATGGCAGGGAGGGAAAGACCCAATACTCTAACCCTGGCCAGATTAAAATCTGAATTAAAATGAATGTAAATTTAAAAACAAGTGAAAAATAAATTAAAATATTAATTCCTGTGACCTGTGCCCGCCAGCTCCTATTGAAACAGATACTGAGAAATGTGAGAAAGAGAGGAGAGGACACATCCTGCTCCCTGCACAGTCCTGCAGGCCAGGTGCAGCCTGAGTGCAGGAGGACTCTGAGAGTTAATTTAAGCATCTGATGAAGAAGTTAATTACTGATTCTCCTGGTCTAATGGGAGGTGTCCCTGCCCATGGCTGGGGGTGGAACGAGATCATTTTTAAGGTCCCTTCCAATCCAAACCGTTCTGTGATTCTGTGATTTATGATAACTGCAAAAATGATGATGGAAGCCTTTGATTTGGTGTAATAATTCACCTAAGCATCCGCATCTCTTTCCTTCCAGAAAGAAAAACAAACCGAGATGTGCAAATAAACCAAGAGAACTGGAGGGAGGGAAGGAGCAGCTCGCAAGGCAATTGTGAAAAACAAATAACAGCTTAACGAGGAAGGAACAGAATAAGCTCCACAAAAAAAGGGACGTGGGTCAGGATTTAGAAAAGATTGGAAAGACTCAAAAGGTTCAGGGAAAAAAAGCTTGAAAAAGCTTATTGAACCCAGGAGGGAATCAAATCTGAGTATCAAAATGAGAAAAAAAGAGGTTTACAAGGAAATAAATCCCTTTGTTTCCAAGTTCTCATAAATCAGGCTCTGGGTACTGGTACTGACAAATCAGAGTCCTTGATGTTCATGCATCCCAAATTTCCCTGGACTTCTGTCCTCCGTTGAAGGTTGCCACATACATATTCACACTTCAAAGATAAAGGTTTACCTGGTAAAAACTGGCTGTGTGCTGTTCCCTGAGGAAAGATGTTTCCACTTCCAAAGGAAGAGAAGTAATTAGGAAAAGCAGCTGTAGGCACTAACCCCGAAGCCCTTATGGTCTTCTGGTTTGAACCCAAATCATTACCCATTTGTGGAGCCCCAAACTATTCACTCCACCACTCTCTCCCATATCTCCTTCGCTCTCCTTCACCTCTGACCTGACCCAAAGCTTTTTTTGGTTGGGAACACGCTCAGGAATCAATTTTCACTGGTGCAGCTCATGGGCTCCTCCTCACGTACCTTCCACCAACGCCTCCCACTGCCATCCCCGTGTCCATCTCCCATCTTCCATCAGCAAAGCTGCGTGTGCAGCACCGAGTCTCCCTTCCAGAGGCACCAGGGAAGAGGAGCAGGGTCTGGGAGTTTCACTTGCGTCTTGCTTCCCCCACACTCGGCGGTATTTCGTGCCAGCTCCGCAGCTGAACACCCCGACACCTCTGTTCACTGGAATATTCCTGCTCACTTAATCGGCATTGATCTGCACATTTGCCCCATGCTGGCCATCACCTTCCAGGCCTCCCATACCTGTGGGGTTTTCCTGACGTGTGGCATTGCTTTGATGCCCGGGAGCTTGGCTTTGTTCCGCACTCCGAGGTCACGCAGAGAGCTTTTTTCAAAGCATCCTTCAAGCCAGCTCCCTGACAATGACAAATCTCAGTTCATTGCCTTTCCTAAGGCCTCACAGCGCTCCCTAAGCCATCCTCGTGGTGCTTTCAAATCCATCATTCTCCAAGCCAGATGTAAAGTAACCATGGAAAGCTGTACGCAGCCATCAAACCATACGGACGGTTTTATAGCTCCTGGCAACCCACTGAACATTAAATATTGGATTAACATTCAGCAGCTCTGCTGGTGCTTCCTGCACTTTGGCAGAGAGCTCTCCCCACCGCTGGACACTCATGGAATGGGCTGCAACTCTCTTTCACTCAAAAAACCTGAAAATGGAGGCCTTTCATTGTTCTCCTCTCAACACACAGCCAGAGGGAAATGGGGCAGCACAACAGGATCAGGGCTGGGAGATGAGGCTGCTGCTGCTTTTCCATCTCTGTGGAATTAGTCTGTAACTTTTGACTTGCATGGCTGGCCCAGGGAAAAACACGTGCTCGAGTTGCTACCAACCCAAACTTACTCCCTCATGAGTTTTGGTTCCCTGTCCTCCCTGCACTCCTCTGAGTGAGAGCAGTGATCCCTTTGGGATCAGGACTGGTTTTCCTGTATGCAAGGTGGGTCTGCCTCATGCTTGCTCGACCTTTTCTCCCACAACGTGAGCGCTTCTCCGAGCAGGAATAATTCTCTCTGAGAGGTGGCTCCTGGTCTCTGCTCTGTGCTCCAGAGATTCAAACACAAGTCCCAACACCGCCTTGTATCTCCTGCCAGCTTTTCATCAAGTACTTTTCTCGGCTCTGCATCCCTCCTTCCAGGGTCAGGAGCCTTGTGTAGGACCAAAAGGGCACAGGCAGAGGAGCTGCCATGAACGTGACAATCCTGCCAAAACACCTCAAGCACTGCAGTTGTCACCTGCCAGCTTTTAGCGCAGATCAGGGCAAAATAAATAGACACAGCTCAATGAGGCTGCTCCATCCCTGGAGGTGTTCAGGGCTGGGATGGATGGATGGAGCTCTGGGCAACGTGGGCCAGTGGAAGTTGTCCCTGCCTATGGCAGGGGGTGAAACGAGATGAGCTTTAAGCTCCTTTCCAACCCAAACCATTCTGTGGTTCCATGATTCTATGAAAGTTGTGAGAAGTCTGACCCCAGAGGATGCCAGGCAGCTCTGCCGGAGAAACCCCTGCCTGTTCACGCACATTCCTCCTGCCTCGTGTTTTACATTCACACACGGGCTGCAGCATTCTTAGAGGCAGAGGGAGCCTGAGTGATGGGCTCCAGCAGAACACGGCAGCAGCCCCGTGACAGGGGCAATCACCACGTCCCAAACACCATTTAAAGAAAGGCAACCTGTCAAGTTTGCTTACATTGCGAGGCTCAGCCCCGGAGGACTCCAGCGAATTTCCAACACATCGAGCTAATTGCAGTTTACATTCGCTTCACTCTCCATTAGAGCTGCTCCACTTTCCAGGAAAGCTAATTGGATCCGCAGCCCCGGCCGGAGATTTCTGCAGGAAACCCGAGCACCTCTCCTCACCGAGCAGGACCCTGGGTACCAGGCAGAGGGAAAAGTGCAGGCAGATCTGTGGCATGTCACCCTCAGCATCGCCACACGCCCAAAATAGCCCCAGCTTCCTCCGCCCCGCTGGAAATAAAACACACGGAGTTAGCAGGCCGCCGATTGGATTTTGATTGCTCTGAAACGCTGCCAAGTTTAAAGTGGGGAGTGCGGCCTGAAAGGAAATACAGTAGACACCAGACAATTTATTTGTTTCTGAGCAGGGCCCTGGCTGCCGGGCAGCTCCGAAGGTGGCTAACAAGAGCAGCATGTTCCCATATGGAAACCAGATGGGATCGGGCGGGATGCGAGAGCGCGGCACGAGCGGCGTTATCACGGCCACGGGGAAAGCAGAGAGCGGCAGAACCTGGGCCAACCACAACAGCAAATTGATAAATGAGTGCCTCGGAGAACATTCCAGAGGGGTTGGGATGATGGGGGAGGTGGGGAGGGAAAATGGTCCTGGAGATGGGCTGGGAAAGGCAAGTGATGGTCATCATTGTCATCAGTGTCATGGGCAGAGCTCTCCCAGCTGATCCTGTGAAACAGAGGGATCAGAAAACCCTGGAAAAGGGAAAACAAATCCCACAGTGCCACGCCCCTCTGAGCTCCGCCCACCCAGCCCCACCCACAAGAGACACCCCCCAGGAGAGGCTGTGGCACAAAATAGCACAGGAATGAAGTTAAGAGAGCTGCCTGAATTCCACAGGAATGAAGTTAAGAGAGCTCCCTGAGTACCAGACAAATTTATCCATTGTCTTGACAGAAGAACGAGGAGACATCAGCCTTCTCCCCCGACTTTTTGGATGTTTTAGACCGGAATGCTCCCACACCTTTATTTATCTTACTTTTTTGAACAGAAGTATTTTGATGATGGCATACAAAAAATAAGGCCAAGTTTGTCTGGATTTAAAAAACAAAATTAAGAAAAGCTCCAGCACTTTGAAAATGAATACTCAGTCCCAAAGCAGGTTAATTTTTTCAGTCAATTTAAAAAAAAACCACAAACCCTTAAAATTCTCTTTTTCTTTTTCATTTTCTTGAGATTTTTTGGTCGTGTTTTCTAGACCCAGAATAGCCACTTTTCCAAGGTTGTTTTTATTCAGCCAGTGAAGGGGAAAATAAGAACTATCCATGCTGTTTCAGAAGGAAATAATTGCCCATGTCAAAGCACGGTCCATCCAGCAGCCTGACAGTCACCACGGCCACCTTCCCCACTGCTCATTTGCTGCTGAAATGCTTCCAGGACAGGAGCATTTTGTGGAAAAGCAGCATCCAGAGAGTCAGAGCCCATGACTAAATAAAGATTACGCTGCTCCGGTCTGTTTTCTCACCTCACGAGCCACTAACTTTTCATTTCTTGACTTTATGCCTTGAAAGATACAGGGAACAGGGGTTTCAAAGCTGTTGTCCATGAAAAAGGCATCAGCTTTTCCACATGAACTGCTCAGGATTTACAGCTTTCCCTTTTGCCAGTGACAGACCGGGAAATGTTTCACCGGTTCCTTGCAGTTCTACACATTCACTTCATGTCCTCAGTCATACTGAGACCAAAGCCGTGACTTTGTGTTTATTAAATTCACACATGATTTATGCACAAGGAGGGCCGTCCCGAAGCACAGAGAAATCAGCAGCGTTTGCAGTGACTCTGAGAAAAACCCTCTTGGGACAGGAATATATTTAACGCCAGCTTTGAGCAGCCCCAAAGTGAGACTTGAGTCAGTCTCCCTCAAGGCTCTGGTGTGCTCCTACCCCACGTCTTTCCTGCTGCTGCTCCTGGGGCTGGTGCTGCTGGGAATACAAACTTCCTAAAAACCCCATCCTAACCCACAGCTGACTCTTGGAGAACTTTGTGCCCTGACCTTTTGGGTCCGGGATTGTCTGGACGCAGGTTCTTGTGACTGTCCTCCTCAGGGGGTTTGAGTGCGAGCACCAAATCCAGAATGTTTAAGGGAAAGCAGAGAAGAAGGGAAAAGAGGGATGGGCAGAGAAACCCAAACAGGCCACACACCCATCGGGGATGGAACGATTCCTTGATGCTGACCAAAGCAGGCAGAAACCAGGGAGCTCTTGGGTAATGGAATGGACATTGGAGTCATGGAATGGTTTGGATTGGAAGGGACTTTAAAGATTATCCCATCCCACCCCTGCCATGGGCAGGGACACCTTCCACTGTCCCAGGCTGCTCCAAGCCCCAGTGTCCAACCTGGCCTTGGGCACCGCCAGGGATCCAGGGTCAGCCACAGCTTCTCTGGGAATTCCATCCCAGAGCCTCCCCACCCTCCCAGGGAACAATTCCTTCCCAAGATCCCATCCAGCCCTGCCCTCTGGCACTGGGAAGCCATTCCCTGGGTCCTGTCCCTCCATTCCTTGCAAATTGTTTCTCTCCATGTTTCTCGTAGGCTCCTTCAGGTCCTGGAATGCCAAAACTGGGTCATCCCAAAGCCTTCACTACTCCAGAAATCTCCAAGGCCAAGTCCTAACAAGCCACTTCAATGCAGATCAATACAACCAAGAAATTAAAATAGACACCTCCATCGTTGCTTGTGATGCTCTACCTGGCTAAATAAATCAGCCTTCAAATGAAAAAGAACACTTATTTCACCAAAAGAGCAGAAGCTGTCATTGTCCAAATGCCCCTCAAAACCATCACAGCAACTCAGTAAATCGATATTTACATACCAAAAATCTCTAAGTGGTTATATAAGCCCACATATACACATACAACCATAATTTGGAATAAAAAGCCATTGGGGATGAGTTTTATCTTATTTTAGGATTAAGTAGGGGGGATCATAAATTTCAACATCACCTCATGCACCACGAAGCCACAGGATGATGGAGTTTTATTCTAGTCATCACAAAAGTTTTGCACTGATCTATTACAAAAGAGGAAAATTTGCCTCATCCCTGTCTCAAGCTGCAAATATTTTTTTTTTTTCCCCCTGTGTCACACCTGTGTTTTGTTCTCCTGCAGAAACAGAGAGGTCACATCCAGGCTGCCACTACACCTGCTGCAGGAAAAGCCACGCAGGTGCATCTTTATGAGCTCCAGCAGCAGAGGAACTCGGACTTTTCACTCCCTGACCCAGTTTTCCAATGGCAACCCCTAAACACAGCACTCAGAAGTTCCCTGAGTGATGCTAAAACGTAGCAAGACTCCTCATTTTAATTAATCGACAGCCTTTGGAATGTTCCTCTCCTCATTTTAAATTATCAACAGAATATTCCACTCTGTTCTTTAAGCACAACACAGCTCTGGCCCAAGGCTGATCGCTTTCCTTTTCACTTCCCACCCTGGTTTAGTTCACGGAATCACAGAATATTCAGAGTTGGAAGGGACCCACTACGGTCATCAAAGTCCAACAAATGTCAGTCCAAGATCATAAAATCCAGCTCCTTGAGGCTGAAGCAGGTGAGAAAACCCAGTCAGACCTGGGTTGTCCAAAAGTTATGACCAAATTGTCTTTGGAGAAACAAAATTGAAGCCCCTGCAACCAGTGGTCTCCTGAAAATTTGATGACTTTAGGAAGAAATCCTTCTCTGGGAGGGTGGGAAGGCCCTGGCCCAGGGTGCCCAGAGAAGCTGTGGCCGCCCCTGGATCCCTGGCAGGGTCCAAGGCCAGGTTGGACACTGGGGCTTGGAGCAGCCTGGGACAGTGGAAGGTGTCCCTGCCCATGGCAGAGGTAGAATGGGATGGGCTCTAAGGTCCCTTCCAACCCAAACCATTCCATGACTGTGATACCATGGCTTTGCCATAACTTCTCATCACAAAGAAAATCCAGCCCTCATAGTTATCAAAAATTCAAAACCTCAGGAAAACCACTCCAAAACATAACTCAGTTTTTAAAAGTTGATTCTAAATTCAACTCAGAGCTCCCTACACTTGGAGCTACCTGCACCAATGGAGACTATATATATATATATATATAAAATATATGCATTTGCTTGTCAACAATATTTTCATCTTTAAAAGCTCTTTAAAATCTAATTCACTTGGCTACTAAAAGAGATTTGTTGCCCAGTCACATCGGAGTAGGACTTTTGCCTCTTTCCAGCAGGTTTTCCATTTCTGGCTCTCAAGTTCTGACCAAAAAGGTCATTTTTCAAGCATCAGAGAATGGGTTTGGCACTTAGGATTTAGTGCCCCATAATGACGTCCTTAAAGCTGGAGAGTTGCAGTGTACTAAAAAAAAAAAAAAAAAAAAAAAAAAAAAAACTGGGCCGGGAAAATAAAAGCTGAGAAAA
>VZRN01003143.1:688450-704193 GCA_013397935.1 Dasyornis broadbenti | reverse complement strand
CCCTGGCCCAGGGTGCCCAGAGAAGCTGTGGCTGCCCCTGGATCCCTGGCAGGGTCCAAGGCCAGGTTGGACACTGGGGCTTGGAGCAGCCTGGGACAGTGGAAGGTGTCCCTGCCCATGGCAGAGGTAGAATGGGATGGGCTCTAAGGTCCCTTCCAACCCAAACCATTCCATGACTGTGATACCATGGCTTTGCCATAACTTCTCATCACAAAGAAAATCCAGCCCTCATAGTTATCAAAAATTCAAAACCTCAGGAAAACCACTCCAAAACATAACTCAGTTTTTAAAAGTTGATTCTAAATTCAACTCAGAGCTCCCTACACTTGGAGCTACCTGCACCAATGGNAAAGAAAGCTGGGCCAGGAAAATAACAGCTGAGAAACTTACTGGAACAAAATGTGTACAATAAAAGGCTTTTTATCTTTTAAATACTCAAATAATTTTGTCCAACTGTAGTAAAGACCAAAACTTTTTTTAATCCTCTCACTTGGAGCGCACCTTTAAAACAAACCACAACAATGGATGGAGCTTCCTGCATCCACTTCCTGCTATGACCCACTCTAATTCTTTGAAATAAATGTGTTTCAGGTTATTTTTGTGAGGGCAGTGTTCAGAATCTGTCCCCCAGTGGGTAAATGTGTAGAATACACCAAGGGTTTAACATCTGCTCCAAATAATTTTACAGAGGATCTCAAGTTCTCCTAAGGTTATTAGGATATTGTACAGGTGGCCAAATGATTAAAATATGGTTTAAATTCAACACTTACGCATTTCCATAACATGCATTGGATTTGAGGTTCTGGAAGCCACATGTCAACACCAGAAAACACCAGGCTGGCTCCCTGGAAGTCCCAAAATCAAAGGCCACTTCCCAAACATTACAGCCCGGCTCTGCTGCGGCAGCGGCACCCCCGGGGTGGAGGGGATGGAAAACCCAGGGCAGGCTGCCCTCCTTCCAGCCAAGAGACCTTTCCCATCAGCGTTACACCATTGCTTGCTCTGCCCCACGCTGATTCAGTCAAGACCTCCTCCAGCTGAGCTGAATTTTAACATCTGACTCAGGACACACAGTGTAATACAGAGTGAAGGCCGAGGCACACAGAGCCAGACAGCTGCTGCTGGTCCTGGATTTTTGTCCAAAAAGTGAAAATTAAATGAGGGAAAATTAAATAAATGTGATAGCAAAAAACCCTGCTTGCTCTTCACTGTTAACACTCAGTATTTATTCCTGTTTTGAGGGGCTTTGTTAGGAATGCACAAGAGTCTCTCTCCTGCTATGCTGAGAAGGAATACTGGGAAGGATTTTGGAAGGAATATTGGGAAGGATTTTGGAAGGAATTGTTCCCTGGGAGGGTGGGGAGGCCCTGGGATGGAATTCCCAGAGAAGCTGTGGCTGCCCCTGGATCCCTGGCAGTGTCCAAGGCCAGGTTGGACATTGGGGCTTGGAGCAGCCTGGGACAGTGGAAGGTGTCCCTGCCCAGGGCAGAAGTGGGATGAGATGATCATTAGGGCCCCTCCCAGCCTAAACCATTCTGTGATTCTGTATTTCTGTGAAGCAGAGGATTTACTGCTTTAACTCAAAAAACATCAGAGACAGATGAGCCTGAACCAGAATAGAGCAAAAAACCATTTCAAAACTGAGCCGATACTAAACTTGATCTCCAGCATTGACTTGAGGAAGTATTTTCATCCAGATTTTTCAGAGACAATTATTAAACTGAAAAAGTTAGTGAAAAGACCCTTAGAAAGCCTCATGTCCACAAATGGGCACCACAGGACAAATGAACCTGCAGCCTTGAGTGCCTGATCTCAGCCACCTCCATACTGGGATGCTCAGGAAGGCAAGGAATAGGATTATTGTCCCATAGGACACAAAGCAGATCATTCACAGAATGACTGAGGCTGGAAAAGCCCTCCCAGCCCATGGAGCCCAAGCCGTGCCCGATGCCCACCTTGTCCCCAGCCCAGAGCACTGAGTGCCACAGCCAGGCCTTCCTTGGACACCTGCAGGGATGGGGACTCCAAAGCTCCCTGGGCAGCCCCCTCCAGTATTTAACAACCCTTTCTGTGGAGAAATTCTTGAAATAATTCAGTTAAAGCCAACAAAACCTTCACTGCACATTATGCTCAGACAAATCTGCACCATCCAGAATTTCTTGCCTTGCCAGGCAGGGTGTCAGTAGGGACTGTGGGGATTCATATTTGGCTTTAAGTCATAAGATCTCTGCCACAAGCCTTGCAGGAGATGAAGTTCATGTCCATAAAGATAGGAAATGTGCCTCCAACAATACCTGGGAATAAGGTTATTTATAAAACCCCCACAGACTATTTTTTGTTTAAAAATAGGTTGTAACAGTTGTTAAAAAGTAAATATTCCTCTATACACACACTCTCGTAGGGAAGTGGGAGAACATGAAAAAGTGGAAACTAAGGACAGGTGCTGAATCCAGTGTTGCACAGCATCTTCTCACTCATGGCACTACCAGGTTATCCCAGGTTTTCTCGTGCCACTTGGGAAAAAAATACAGCAACCTGATCGAGCTACACTGGACTACCTTAATTCCAGATCCAGGTTGAACAGTTCTGCACCAGCACTTTCTAGGGAATGAACCAAAGACTTGCTTGTTTCTGACAGCATCCACAGGGGTTCTTGCAAGGATCCTCCAGGGTTTAAGGGTTGAAATAGGCAGAGCATTCTGTACTTCTCACTGTGCTTATTCTGCACAGAAATATCTTTTCAACCCCACTTTGGAAGCGAGCTAAGTGGAGCAGCACAAAGGCATTCTGTGGGAATGCTGCTCAGGGCAGCAGGGAGCAGCAAACCCACCTTGCAACCTGCTTTGACTCCACAACAACCCTTTCAAACCCTAATTTTATAGGATGATGGATGCTGAGGTTTTCTCTGCTGTGCTCTCACCTTTCCATAGTGGCTGCCTCTGTTCTCATACAACCTTTCCTCCCACAGGTTTAGCTTTGGCATTTTTTTCTTTAAATTAAGCAAGGCTGCACATTCTCTATTCATCTGTCCAGTAATCAAACTGCTGCCTTCAGTGATTGTGACTCCATTATTATTATTATTATTCATCCCTCCTTTTGTTAATTCCCCATGAAGCAGCTTTAAAGTGTCTGGAACTGACAGAAAGACAGGCTGCTTTTATTTCATGAAAAGGGATCCAAGTCAAACCTAAAAGAAGAATGAAAATATCAACGCTGAACATGAAATATGGAGGTTTCAGTGTATGAAAGCACGTTGGAATTCTCTGCTTCAAACACAGGGGAAGAACCCATGGTCTTTTCACTAAATTCTTCATGCTAATTGTCCTTTGAGGGTACAGCACTATTCTCATGAAACTTTGTCTACTTTAAAGCAATGGCCCACATTTCCCATTCAGAGAACTTTTAAACATTTGGTTACACAATTGTTTGAAAGGAAAAAAACTTGACTTTTAACCTTCCTCCACACACGCAGTTTGGGGTCTGTGGCCTTCCCTCACTGCATGCCTTGGTATCAAAGTGAAACAAGTGCTCTGCATTTTTATCCCTGTGAGTTAATTGTTTCCCGCAGTAGTTATTGCATGGACTTCTCAAGTACCTCTGCTCATCAGCTATTCTGGGAGATCTCTCTACAGGATCTCTGTTCTCTCTGAAGTAAAACAGCCTGACCTCAGAGCTGTGATCTCACTTGGCTCGAGGAGGTGCCTGTAGATGCTGCTTGCTGCTATGTGCAGCAGCTGTCAAAACTTTCAGTCCAAAATATTTAAAGGGGGAAAAAAATGCAATCTGATGGCACCAAAAAAAAAAAGTAAAATCATTAATTTCTCTTACCTTCATTTTATTTTTAGCTCGTTTAGATCTGTCAATGTTTTAGATACAACAGAATGTTAAAAAAGCAGGGATGGGGACTATAGAACAAAATGCTTGCCTTTTTCAGTTTTTTGGCATAAAAACTGTAGAATTAGATGTCGTAAGTGATGTTCTTCCTCTGAAGCTTTGGCAACGAAGCACTTTGCAGGGCAGAGCCAATGTAAGGATGGAATCTAGGAAGACTTAAGCTGTTTATTAAAGCCATGGAGGGAGATGAGACCTTCCCCAAGAGTGGGAATGATGTGCATCCTGTCACTGCATCCAAAGCAGGGTGGGCAGCAGGAAAGGGGGGATTTTGCCCCTGTGCCCCGGTGAGAGCCCAGAGCTGCTCCAACCCTGGGGCCCAGCACAGGAAGGAGCTGGAGCTGCTGGAGAGAGCCCAGAGGAGGCAGCAGGGTGAGCAGAGGGATGGAGCAGCTCTGCTGGGAGGAAAGGCTGGCAGAGCTGGGATTGTTCAGCCTGGAGAGGAGAAGCTTTGGGCTGAGCTCAGTGTGGCCTTGCAGGGCCTGAAGAGGCTCTAAGGCCTGGAGTGACAGGACAAGGGGGAATTGCTTCAAAGCGAGGGAGAGTGGGGTTAGATTGGATATCAGGGAGAAATCCTTCCCTGGGAGGGTGGGGAGTCCCTGGCCCAGGGTGCCCAGAGCAGCTGTGGCTGCCCCTGGATCCCTGGCAGGGTCCAAGGCCAGGTTGGACACTGGGGCTTGGAGCAGCCTGGGACAGTGGAAGGTGTCCCTGCCCATGGCAGGGGTGGAATGAGATGAGGTTTAAAGTCCCTTCCAACCCAAACCATTCCATGATTCTCTGTGTGACATCAAGGACGGCCTGACAAAAGAATAAATCTTTCACCCTCATCTCTGCTGTGCAGGGGGAACACAGAGGTTCAGAGAGCACTTTGCCAGGCAGGAAGCAGTCACCCAAAGCAACCCTCTGGACATGAGCTCCATCGTTCCCTGCTTTAGGGCCACAAGTCCTGGGCTCCAGCAGGAACATCCAGGCTCATTTTCTCTGTGCACAGCACTGCTGCTTCTCCTGGTGGCTCACAGCAGGAGAAATGGCACAGGAAGAACTGGTACGTCGTGAAATCCAGAGGGAACGTAACGGGACAGAGGAGTGCTCAGGAAGCAGAGCAGGGCCTGTTTTCATGCTGCATTTTCAACAGTCTGCAAGAATTTTACAGCTGGAGAGCCTGAGCTGTGTGTGACCACAACCACAGCGAAAAAATGAAAGAAGAGTAGCAGCAGTATTGTTTTGGCATCCAAATGTGGAGATTTTGTAAGAAATTCAAATAAATCCCAGATTTCCTGGCTCCCACATTAACTATGTCTGTACAGCCCTGTCCTCACACCTGTGGCCTGCACTGCACTGCCCAGACTCCAACAAGTTACAGGGCAAAAGCAAAGGAGCCTCCCTAAAATGCACCTTGAATCCAGGACTTTCAGGTCAGGCACATCACCTTGGGAGTCAGAGCCTTCAGGAATGGGAAAACACCTCTGGCTACCAAAGAAATTCTGCAGCATGACAAAGCAGAGTGGACTTGAGAAAAATCCTTGGTTTGGAAGACATTCAGCAGAAGACAGAGCAGTGTTATCTAAAAATAGGTAAACGTGGGGGGAAAAAAACCCTCTTCCAGTCTAACAGTTTACTCTGGGTTCACTATTTGCATTTAGCAAATACCTCAAGAAACCAAGTCTTACACAATCCCACTTCAGATCCACAGGCAAGAACAAACCTCTTCCCCCAAAGCTCTGAAGCCATCTGCCACATTTGACAAGTCTGAAGTTTGTGAACTCCTACAAGGATTAAACCCAGCAGCTGTTAGGAAAACAAGAAAGCCTCATTGCAGGCTCTTGCTAGAAACTGGAGAGCACAGAAGGGGGAAAAAGAAAAAAGGCAGCAACATTCAGATACGAGAAAAACCTTCAGTCAACACTCAGATTTTCTGAGAGACACAGTTCATCATTAGTTCTGAGGCTTCCAGAATTTTAAGGGGTGAATATGAGCTGCTTCCTACATCAAATTATGGAAAAAGACAGAATTTTAAATTAAAATATCTCATTTCACTGCCCTATAGTACCTCCCTACTACTCCCGACGTAAACATTTCCTGCTCTGGAGAGCAGGAAGCTCTTTGAAGCAAGAACAGTGAACCCTTGAAGATTTCTGCCAAAACACCAGTTTTCAGTCTGATTTCATCTCCCAAGCTGCCAGGGTTTTGTTTGCCACTTTTATTCAGGGGTGTTTAGGAGCATTCTTACACCTCAGCCTAAACCCAGGTAGTAAAAACTGAATTAAATATAATATAGCAACTGTTTTGAAACATTGCAAACTGCATGAAATACATTCACAGTTCCTCTAAGGGTCTGCATATTTAAAGGTATTTCTTGTTTTCTACTTTATTTATTATTATTATGAACCAAAGACGTAAAAGTAAGAAAATGGTGCAGCCAACTTTCAGAGCAACAGAATTCTCAGCTCAGATCACACACGGAAACAATTTTTGAATTCAAAGGATGGACAGAAGTGGGGAAAAAACCCCAACATAGTTTCAGAATTTGTTCCAAAATCCAGTTCCAAAATCCAGTACCACTTTAGGCAACATTTGTTTCTTTGTAATTACATGACCTGAAATTTAAATCAATGGGAGTCTGAAGGAAAACACTGTTCAAAAATATCCACTGAGGATCCAGTATATGTCAAAATTACACTCAGCAGAGAACAGAATTACCTGGGAGCAAATTCATAATTTAACACCATTTTCTTAAGCAAAATGTTAAACGAAACAGAGGGTACAACTCAGAACTGCACCTCAATCCTGGCTGATACTTTAAATAAAACTGCTGAAAGCGTTACCAACTTCCAGAGAATTTTCTGAGACACTTTAAAAACTTTTACTTTCCTCTAAAAATCACATGCCCTGCCTAAGGGATCTTTTATTAGTCCTACCATTGCCCAAATTTGCTGTTTTAAATGTGGATTAAATCAGTTTGCCCTGGCAAATCCAGCTGAAGCAGCTTGTGATCCTGCCAGCCCCTTTTACCAGGTTATTTTCCATTAGCAAGTCTTTTAAAGGCATTTACTGTATTTTAATTATTCTATTTTGTATCAACACATACATTCAAAAAAGTATGTGGAGCCATAAAGAAACACAAACAGAATTCTCTGTATTTGCGTATGTAAAAGGACAGAGAATGCATTTTTCTCCATCACAGACAAATCTTTAAAGAGCATCAAATATTAGAAAAACCTTTAGGTCTCAAAATAAAGTAAAAAAGGAGAGTTCTCATTAGATACAGACAGAATTCCTTAACTGCATTTCCTCTTTTACATACAAAAGGAATGCTTTTAGGTAAGACAGTCCCTTCAGGAGGAGGAAAAGGAGTTGCTTTTCATATCCAAGATATCTTTCCTAAAATCACTCCAGAAGAAAATCTCCCAAGCCATGCAGAAGAATGTTTGCTGTGATCAAGTTAAAAGCAACAAACATGAGTGGAGAAGTAAAAATCTACTGGAATTCATTCTACTTTTAAGGAGAAAAAAAAAAATCCCAGGAGTCCTCTAGAGAAGAAACTGGAGTTTACAAAAGTGCAGCATAAACGTCCTTGTCAGATGTAGATATTATTGTGAGTTTCACTGGTTGTCAGGAACTTCTTCAAAATCTTTGTGCTCTCAGAGGCATCCTGGGGAAAGGAAGAGAGGATCAGCATCACCCACATTGCTGGGAACAAAACAAGAGCCCCACTGGCCCCTGTTCCCATCTTCATTGCTCTGAACATCACTTTTATTAAAATATTAACTATGAGCAAAACTCAGGCCTTCGGAATCAAGTTATCCACAGGAATTTGCAGTTTGGCAGTAAAATGGGATTTATTATTTTGCATTCCTCCTTGCTTGGTTTTGAGGGGAAGACAAAACCCAAATACAAAAATGTATTTGTCATTGTTCTCCTCCAGAGTTTAAATATTTATGTCTTCGTCAGACTTACTGAGCAGAACAGAATGAGCTGTACTGACTTTGCAGCTGAAATAAAGACCTCAGTACACACAGACCTCTTTCGCATTTCAGTCTGTGTTCGAAGTGTTTTCAAGCAGCTAAACTTCAGTTAGAAACACTTCAGAAAGAGCAAAACATTCATTTTAGGAGCTGCAACGGGAATTTATAGGAGGAATGGGATTTATTGGGAGTTGGTGAGGCCCTGGCACAGGCTGCCCAGAGAAATTGTGGCTGCCCCATCCCTGGAAGTTTCCAAGGCCAGGCTGGATTTCACAGCTGCTGGATTAGCGCAAAAATGTTAAGAATCATCTTTGGAAATTTGGTCTTTTAGTTCCAAAAAGAAGGTATAGGTCAGAAGTGAGTATTTTAAGAAGCTCTGCTGTGTGCCACAAGACAGGCAGATACAGAGCCAGAACAGAGCCATCTGGTATGAGAATATAAAATGTAAAAATAAAAAAACCAACACAACAAAAACTCAAAGGTTTTAAATGAGACAACTCCAAAGGAAACTGCAGCTTATACAACCACAAGAAATCCCTCCCTGATATATTCACACCACTGGGAGAGCCTGAAAATTCAAAATGAACTTTAGAGGGAAGCTGTAGATTCATTATTTCTAAGCCACACAGGTGTTACAGCAGGTACGAGCACTGTCCTCTGACATTAAAATCTGTATTTTTCTGCCTTTTCAGATGAAATCCCCGCAGAGGCACATAAACAGCAGAATGCCAAGAGATGAAAGCAGACAAAACCAGGCCAAACCCGCCCCTCTCCCCATTAATTTTAAACAGGAAATTTCACCTTGGCTAAACTCTTCAGGACTTTGGAAGAAAGCAGAGGCTTGAAGGCTTCAATGGTAACCGTGTCCAGCTTGATGACATCAGTGTAGCACTGATAGAGCACTGCAGGGATCTGCCACACCTGGCAGTAACTCAGAACTAAACACAAGCCAAAGGAAAATGGGTGTTAGATTCAGCAAAAAAGGAATCTCAGTTCTGTGTATAAAAATCAGAACGCTAAACCCATGGAGGTTTCTAAAGTAACAGCTCAGGAGCCTGACTGCTGGAGCAGCCACCCCTCGTGCCCCAGGCACACGAGGAAATAAACCACCAAAAATGAGTTAAATGCAGGTATTTCTTCCCGGCAAATACCTTAACTGGAAATTGTGTATTTTTGGTAAATAAAAATAATAGCAAAAAACCCAAAAAACCCACAAACATAAAAGGATGTGTGAACAAGAGAAAATCATCCACTTTTAGCTCCTGCCAGACAAGTTGTACCTCATGCTGCCACCATTTGGGATTCTAAAATGAAAAGCCTGAGGTTTTTATTTAATTACATAATAAAACTGACTCTAACTTTTCCATTGATCAGTAGCACTGTGCAACCTTTTGTTACCTGTAATATTCAGAAAGGACTTTCTGAGCCTTTACTCTGGATGCTCAGAGGAAAATAATTCTTAATAAAGCTTAATGAATTCCTAAGCAAAATTCCCAAAAAACCCCCCGTACAATATGCTTTGTAAGCCTATCCTGAAGAATTTTCCAGTAATTTTATAACACATAAAAGGATTTGTGGATGGTTTGGAAACGTGTCCCTCTTTTCCAGGGCAATGTGTAAGATGTGAAACTGTCAGGAATTAATTTTTAAATTCTAACTGCAACGGGATGCTCCTCAAAGGGAATTCTGTGTTGCCACCAGCAGCCCTGTAAATCATTGGAATCGCAAAGTACCAGCAGCAGGAAGATCCCTCACAATGTTGGGCTGCTCCAGCAGCGGGCAGCAGACCTGCTCCTGGAATTCTTTGGTCTTCAAGGCTTTCAGGAATGGAGATGCAAGTGTTAGAGTGGATTCCTGAGTTTTATAATCAGCTACTGGACACGTGGAAAGGATGGTTACTTGCAAGCCTTCCTTCTTCATGGAGCCAAAAACCTGAAATTAAAAAAAATACATCAGCAAAATTTCTTTTCTCACAATAACAGCAGAAAAACCTCAAAGATTGATTTCAATTTCAGTGCAAAGAGCACTTGAACTCAGGTTTGCACACTAACGCCAGTTTGAATCACAGCTTTCAGGTAGAAATTTCCCATGAATTGCTCCTGGGATGGAGATAAAATCCCCAAAAAGAACTGCTGCCATATTTACCAAGTCTAGTGATGTTCTGGAGAGATTTTAGGTTTTCAGCACTTTCTATTCAGTACATTAAGATTTACTGTTTTAATTAATGGTGACTGTAGAAAGAAAAAGGACTCCAAATAAAACCAGGCAGTTCACTGAGCTGCAAGACATCTGAAATGGAAATCGTGCTCCCCAGATGTCCTACAATATTTTAAGTCTTTATTTTAAATACTCAGATTTTAGTTAGTTCTATTCGAGTTGAATTGAGAAAGAGAACCTTAAGTCTTCTTTCTCAAATTCAAAGAACAGATTTTCAAAGCCACTACACAAAACATTCTGGCCAACACAGAACACCAACAGGAGAAAAGGAAATAGGGAATTTAGAAACTGTGACAGGAACTTGCCTGCTTCTGTCTGTGTACCAATCCCAGAAGGGATTCTGACCCCTGACATCATTGTGTCACCAGGGTGACAGGAATCTGACAGAAATATTCAGAAGCCCACATATTTCCCACTTGCTTTGGTGGGAACGCTGGCTGGAATTCATGACTGCAAAACTTGAGCCTCTGTGTTTTCATCTGCCAGCGCTCCCTTACTGGGAAAACACAGACAGGTGTGAAGATCTGACTCGTGGAGACTGGAGATGCTCAGTAAATCAGGATTCACACACAGAACAGGTCTGCAATTCACATTAAAAGCAGAAGATTGCCAGCACAACATTTCTGCTGCGCATTTAAAAACACCAATAACCACAAAGCCTAAAAATACTCAGGAACACTGACTTGGTAAAACCACACTCCCACTGTTCATGAACACCCACACTTGAAATCACACATATCCACAAACAAATGGGGAACACAACAACCCCCCAGTCACCTTTCTTCTGCAATCCCAGTTTAAATGAAGTGCAGGAATGTGTGGAATACAGCAAAAGCAAAATGTCTGAAGTCTCAGGTTTCCAAACTTCAAAATGAGCCATGGTCCCCCACCAAATCCTTACTTATCTCTACCCACAGCTTTAGAACCCCTGCTTGTCCAGCAGCTCAGCAGAGATGTAAAGGCAGGGAGGGAGCAGACAGACAGCAAGACAAAATAAGCCACACTTCCTCGAGGCAAAGCAATGACCCAGATCCATTAGGAAAATCAAGAGCCGGAACATTCACCCCCGGCTTCATCTTACTAAAACCAAAATGATGATATTTGGAGGGACTTCAGTGAGCCAGGAGAGCTCCTGTACCTGGATGGTGCTGGGGTGAGGTACCGGGAATGTTAAATCTGTGAACAAATGGGACAAATGCTGCTCGGGAGGCAGCTTCCTTCACAGCTCCCCCTTGGGAAAGGCACAGAACACACCCAGCAGCTGACACCATCCAGGAGTTCCACAACTGGTTTGTCTGCTGATCCTTTGGCAGCTGTACAAATTGTTATTTTTTAATGCAGGATTCTCCCAGAGCTGAAATAAGCCATAGGAAACGAAAACCAAGCAGGAAAAAGGTTTGGGAAGTGGTTAAGGGCCAACAAAATTGAAACTGCTCCGAAGGAGTGACTGTACTCAGCTGGGAGGTTACAGCAGACACAACTGGCAGCACCTAGAAAGGGATTTCACAGACTCTGCAGAGAGTAAATTTATCTATTTTTGAATAGTTAATAAAAGAAAACCATAGGGGAAAGTTATTTAACACTGTCATGTTCAAAGTATCAGAGAGGAGATCCCCACCCTCAGGATTTTATTTCTTAGTTTATTTTCTTGCCAGGTTTACCTTCTCAAGCCACTGGAACTGCTGATCCTCAGCAACGTAGCAACTGCACTGGCACAATAAAACCTTAAAAAAAGTAAAAACTTGAGTAAGCAAGTGGCTTAAAGAGCACAACAGCAGCCCATAATCACGTGTATGGATGATGCGACTGCAGACAACAATTTGTGCAGTTATTCTGGGTTTCTTTAATTCGATTTCAATGAGGATTTTTCACTCACAGCTGCAGTGAAGCCGTCAGGCTGTGACATCTTTGTGCTGAGCTTCACACAGCAGAACTTCACGGTTTTATTGAGCCTTAACCCTTCAGGTGATTTATGAGATTATTCTATGATCCTGCAGTGCCCTGTTTGAGGGTGGATGAAGACCCTCTTTTTCAGAAAGCCAAAACACAAAGGAATTAATGCTCAAGTCACTTACTGTGGGATCTGATATCAGTCTGTAGAACAAACAGAAGGAGTCTGTGGGGAGGACATTTGTGGTGCTGGATGTCCGGCACCACTCATTCCACAGCTTCACAACTCCAACCACTTCCCAGCACACAGAATCCAGAATAAAAGATGACAGGAAAGCTGCAAAATCCCCCAAAAGTACTGTTAATTTATAAAGAATAAAACCTCTGTTTTACAAATAAAAAGCTGGACTGAACTAGAGTATTCCTTTGCAATTTGAAGGAAGAATAACTCATTTTTCTCAGTTTAGATTTATTGTCCAAATCCAAGAAACATCAGAGTAGCCCTACTGCATCCAAATTTAAACATACAAAGAACTGTTCTACATATGCAGACCCCTAACATAAAACATACGTGTTCTTAGGAACTGTATCGCTATAGTAAACTTTGATTTCTTCAGTATTAACTAAGGATGTGAATATTAAGTCTTTAATACTTCTTGACATAGCAGATATAACAGATTAAAAATAAAAACCACTGAAGCAGCAAGGCAGAATTAGTACACCGTTCTAGGAAACAGCAGGAACAGCATGGCAAAAATGTTCATAAATCAAATTCCTGTCAAAAACTACAGAAGACAGATCCAAAATATCTATTATCATTTTTCAAAAGAAAAAACTTGAGCAAAAATCAAACAAATTAGCGAAGTTAACTTAGATATAATCCAAATATCATCTAAATGTGACTTAAATGCAAGCAAGACTTCTCAGAACTATCAGAACATAACTTTTGCCAATTAATAAACAGTCCCAGAGAGTTTACCAAACAAAAACCGGGTAAAGAAAAAAGGGGATTGTCCCAGCTGATATCCCAAACTAAAACATACTTTGCTTTTCCTGTTCGACTGAAAATACATCGATTTTCAGGAGGAATAAGCAGCTGTAACAACAACTGTGTTTTGCATGTACAGAGGAACTTCAGCTTTCTCTGGACAACTCAGCTGCCTTCAGGTTTAACTTCTGCTTGTAAATGAGGAGCTGGACATTCAGTAAATAGAGGGGGTCTATGTAAAAGAAAGCTGGAGAGAGAGTTTTCACATGGGAATGAAGTGGCAGGACAAAGGGGGAATGGCCTCAGCTCCAGGAGGGCAGGGTTATATAAGATATCAGGAAAAAATTCTTCCCTATGAGGTGCTGAATCCCTGGCACAGGGTACCCAGAGAAGCTGTGGCTGCCCCATCCCTGCACGTGCCCAAGGCCAGGTTGGACGGGGCTTGGAGCAGGGAATATCCTGGCACATTTACACCTCCCTCCCACCTTCTGCCTCCTCAAATTTACCCCTAAAAGCCCCAGCAGCATCTGCTTCTGCACACACCTGCAGCGTTCCTTCCTATAGCCACGATGAACCTGGAGCACACCAAGAGCTCCTCGCCACAGCCGCCCGACTTCCAGGTCCACAGGACATCGATCTCCCTGGGAAAATAACCACAGAATATCCTGAGGTGCGAGGGACCCACAGGGATCATCCAGTCCCACCCTGGCCCTGCCCAGAGCCCCCAACAATCCCAGCCTGGGCATCCCTGGCAGCGCTGTCCAAACGCTCCTGGAGCTCTGGCAGCCTCGGGGCCGTGCCCATTCCCTGGGGAGCCTGGGCAGTGCCCAGCAGCCTCTGGGGGAAGAACCTTTCCCTGTTCTCCAGCCCGAACTCCCCCGAGCAGCGCTGCCGGTACCTTTTCTTCTCGATCTCCCTGCGGATCTCGCGGTCCTCGGGCGTCTCCTCCCGCGCTTCCTCCTCCTCGTCCAGGCCGGCCCGAGACGGGGCCACCACCACCTCCCCGAAGAAAGTCGCCATGGCCGCCCGCGCCTGCGCGGCCCCGCCCGCCGGGAGCGCCGGAACAGAAGCGCGGGGAGCGCCGGGACTCCACTAACATCCCTGGGCATCTTATTCCAAGGGTTAAGCACCGTTTCAGTGATAAAAAACTAACAGATATCCCATTTAAACCTCCCCTGGCTGAACTCGATGCTGTTTTGTCCTGTCCCTGTTCCCTGGCAGCAGAGCCCGACCCCCCCGGCTGCCCCCTCCTGTCAGGAGCTGTGCAGAGCCACAGGGTTCCCCCTGAGCCTCCTCTGCTCCAGCCTGAGCCCTTTCCCAGCTCCCTCAGCCGCTCCTGGGGCTCCAGCCCCTTCCCAGCTCCGTTCCCTTCCCTGGACACGCTCCAGCCCCTCAAGGTCTCTCCTGCAGGAGCCAGAACTGGAGCCAGCCCTGGAGGGGCCTCTCAGTGCCCAGCCCAGAGGGACAATCCCTGCCCTGCTCCTGCTGGACACACAATTCCCGATCCAGCCCAGGGGCCATTGGCCTCTTGCCCCCCTGGGCACCCCTGGGCTCGTGTCCAGCTGCTGTCCCCAGCACCCCCAGGGCCTTTCCCAGCTTTCCAGCCCCTCTGCCCAGCCTGCAGCTCCATGGGCTTGCTGTGACCCCAGGGCAGGACCCAGCCTTTGGCCCTGTTGAACCAAATAAGAGCACAATGACATTCCAGGTGTATGTACAGCTTTACTTTGGTCCACTAACACATGTACATCATCAAAGCCTTTAACACTAAAGAAATTGATTCTTTTATGATTCTGTCCTGCACTTCAAATGTTTCCCTCCGTTCATGCTGCCTGATCACCATCACAGATTCAGGTCCTGCTTTAAAACAAACCAAAACACCCCCCAAAATAAATAAAGATCCTACTTTTACAGGTCTACTACTTTACTTCCCTGAGTACAGCTAGACCAAATAAAAAATGCTGACTTCAAAATACCAGGAAAGTGAAAGGACTGCCTTCTGCAAGGCTGAAAAGAACCAATTCGGTAAGAGTCAGCATGTTCCTTTAAAAAATTTAAAAATAAATAGACTCTTAAAGGGTGAAGGAGTCAAAATACTTTCCAGTTTAATAATTTCTCTTCCCACTGGCTCTTTGGAACCTGTCTATGTGAAGAAAATTAGGAAATACAGACCAGCACATGCTTTGCTTAGAAAATAAAGTGTTAGGGTCCCTAAGGCAGTGATTCCCTCTGGGCTCTACAGATCCAGAGGCCAGAACCTTCTCCAGCTCTCAGGGATCACCATGAACTTGTGTGTGTGTGTGTGTGTGTGTGTGTTTATGCAATAACAGAATACAGCACCTGAAAGAAAACCAGGTTTGTAAATCTAAGCCTAGATTGGAAATACAAACCTACCAGCCAAATTTTAGCTGTTCCAACTGAAAATTAATAAAAACTCTGACATTCAGTTCAGTTATTCCCAAACTGGAGTTGGGGACTCTGGTCGGACTCCAGAGAACACTAACCATAAAGAGCTGCTAAGCAATGAAGTTTGTGGAAAACATAAACAAACAGTGAACTTACTACCTTTCAACAGTTTGCCCCTAAAAGATAACACAAAGCCACCTTCAAGTTTCATCACTAAACACAACAGTGTTTGTATTTCAGAAACCAAATAAAGAATCCAGATAAAACACTTAGCTTGAATTTACAAAATTCTGCTACATCCTATTAAAGACTATGCTCTAAATAAAATTTCCTGGGGCAAGAATGATTTAAATTATCTTTGGACTTCATACTGAAGTTCTAATTTAAAA
>VZRN01003143.1:646629-688373 GCA_013397935.1 Dasyornis broadbenti | reverse complement strand
AACACAACCAGTATTTCTCTATGCTGAGATAACATCCTCGATAGCGAAGTTAAGGTAAAGACAATGTCAGTGAGGGTGTTGAAGTGGCTCTCACTGATGCCTGCTCCCTTTTCCATGATGCACTTCCATTTGTACAAGGAGTTCTGTCATTATTCACTGGGATTGTGCAGCCACACTACATTTTTTTAGCCCCAAACCCTTCCAGACCAGTCCAATCTGCTGGAAAACCAATTCCGAAACTTGCTATCTCAGTTCAAACGCGCTGCATTAGGATAAATCTGATGTTCTGCTACATCTTCTATTGAATGATAAAATCAGTAATCCCCACGTTTTCCCAGTTGTGAGAAAGGGAAGCTGCAGAGCAGAGGAGGAAACCTGGAGTGGGAAAGGAGCAGATTCCCTGGTGTTGGACTGGAGGCAGCTGTCTTGGGGCTCCCACCAGCACAATTCCAGGGAAAACGAAAAATTTTGAGTTGCTGTGTGTTTTTGCTGTCATTATGTGTTCAACCAGGAACTTCCACATATTTTCCTGGAGAAATTTTCTTTCTTGTCAACAAGAGCCACCTCAAACATTGTGAAAACAGGAGATGTACTGCAACACTCAGAAACGGGTAAGGTTTAATCAGTGGGAAATCCAACATTCAAACACTTTAAATATGGAGGAACAACAGAAATTAGCAAAAAAAGGTCTGGAATGTCGGAATCCTGCACCTCAAGCTTTCCACGCATAAAGAAAACAGAACAAGTGTTTTGTTTGTTTTTCTATTTTATAAAGAAAACACACAAAAACCCTTAGGCCCAAGAGTTCACCTGCATTTCATAATCTTAAAGTTTACAGTATAGAAGTCACATTAATGATGTACTACCTGTCAGCAGAACCCTCTCTTCACCAAAGCCTCTGGAACCGGCCAATAAACTTCTTCACTGGTAGCTGCTTATCAGCAGTGCAAGTACAGAACATTTAACATCTGCACTGAATCAAGCTGTGAAGCTATCAGCCTTTCCGTTCCTCTTTTGATGCAATGCTTGCATCCACCAGGTTTTTAGAGTGTGTACTATTATTTAGAAGCCTGTTACTATTGTAGGTGATTTCATACAGCATTAGAGATGTTTGAAATCTGTTCTTGAATGTTGCACGACCTAGGTAGTATTTCATTGCAGCACCCATAACAATAATACTCAACATACTGCTATTAACCTGTTTGCAGTGTTTTAACATTTTTACCTCTTGTTTATATGTAATAAAATACCAGTAAAGACAAAAAATTGCCCCTATAATGAGGCACATTTTGGCATCTGTGCTAAATGCTGCTACATGGGCAGGCAAGTGCAAGTCAAAATATGAAAAGGAGAAAGTCATCATCTAATCACATTCATAACTTTTTCATAGAAAAATATAAATATATTCCCTGAAATGTAGGACAAAGAAGAGCCAGCATCCATCAGGAGTTCTAGTGCTATTACCATTAAAAAAAAAAAAAAAGAAAAAAAAAGGAAAAGAGATGGGCTGGCTTTCCTTTTGTTAAGGTTACGTGTCGCACTCGGCGTCCTCGAGGGCTCTGTCGTCGTCATCGTCGCCGTCGTTGTAGCGCACAGTCCGCCTGCCGCCGTTGCGGGTGCGGATCTTGGAGCGCCGCTTGGCCCGCCTGCACTCGCCGTACTCCACGTCCTCCGAGTCCTGCTCCTGGCTGCCTTTCCGCCGTTTCCTCCGCTGCACTCTCCTGGAAGGCTTCAATGAGTTGGGGCCGAGGATTTCCTTCCTGTTGGGTTTGCATTTCCTCTTGCGCTTCCTCGTTTCCGTGGCGTCGCTGCAGATGGTGTTATCAGTTCCAGAGTCCGAGATGGAGAAACAGTTGAAGTTGGCTGTGGAGCTTCCTGCAGTCCCAGGTGCTTCCACACCCTCAGAGACGCAGCTTTTCTCCTCTTTCTTCCCTGCAGTTTCAGATTCTGTTGTTTCTTTGAAGTCATCCAACAGTTTCGATCTCTTGAAAGAAGCTCTGGATTTTTTATTTGCTGCTACTCTGGTATTTTTAGTTTCAAGTTTAGCCAAGTCAGACTCTCCCTCCTCCTCAGAGTTACTCGTACAATGGTTGTGGGCTGAAGCTGCCTGCCTAGAAATTCCCCAGTTCCCCCCATTTTCTACCCTGTGGTTTGTGGAATTCTCCTCTGAGGAGTCGTAGTCAAAATTATTCAGAGCTGCAGCACAGAGGGTTTTCTGTGGCTGCTTGTGGTTATCCCTCTGCTTCTGAGTCTCTGTCTCCGAGTCAGTCCTTTCATTCTCAGACTCAATAATGTATTTCCTTTTAGAAACAGAAGACTCAGGGCAGGAAAGTTTTTTTCTGCCAGAAACCTGTTCTCTCTCATTTTCAGACTTGGAACAAGCCTCCACCTCCGAGCTGTCAAACAGCTTCTTCCTGCAGGCTGAGGACACACTGCCCTGGAGCTGCTTCCTGTTCTTTTTGACTGGGTAAACACTCTCTGAGCTTGATAATTCCTCCTTTGCATCGCTCATTATCTTAATCTTATTTGCTGCCAGCGTGGCGCATCTGCGGGGGTTCTTCTTCTCCGTCACGTTGGCCACTTTGATGTGTTTCTTGTAGTTGATGATGCACGTCCTGCTCCGCAGCACTTTGGCACTTTGGCCAGCCTCCTCCGATGTTGGTTCTGCAAAAGAAAGAGTTAAAAGTTCTTTTTAATGTCTTGCATTCCTGAAATCATTAGATTATTATGCCCAAACGTTGCCACTTTTAATGAAATGCACAAAAGCACTGGATTTTATTTTGATTTCAGCTGTTAAGTGCAATTTACCTCAATTCTTTACTGAAAATACCATCAGCCAGTCCCAGGGATATTTTTTACTCTTGAGATTGTCACTTCAAACCTTTTCATTATCTCAAAAGAGCATTCTTTAGCATCACCCTGTTAATTAGCTCAGAAATTACAAATTAGCTAACTTAGCAAACAAATGCTTTTATATTATTAATACTTCTATCATTAAAACTTGTAGTTTTCTTACTAGAATAAAACTGGCAATATTAGTCACACATTTTAGACCTTTTATTCTAAAAAAGAAACTGTAATGTTTTATGTAGACAAATTTCACAATTTTAGATGGTTTCAGGTGGATAACATCGAAAGCCTTCAGCTCCTTAGTGACTTTAGCACTCAGATTGCTGCTAACAACAGTTTTTTATTTAATATAGACCTTGCTTATGTTGGGTTTTAAAACAGATATTCAGTCTGTAAATCATGTAAATGATGCTATGAAGTTCGGTGTTTCTCTTCTAAATAGAACAATTATTCTTACATATGAATAAAGAAAAAAATCAAAATAATTTCTTCAAGTAAATTTAAAAAAAAAAGAGAACGTTATGGGACATAAATTCCAATGTCCAGATTGAGTACCAATATTAACAATCTCTTTATATACCGAATCTGGTCCTTATTTCAGTGTAAATCCTTTTATGTACTACTGAAGTATATTCCCATTTTTAAGTTTTCAAAGGATAATTACGTTCCTTTCTTTGTTAACAGTTTCCAGAAATTACACACGAATATTACTACTTGCAGTAGTTGCACTGTGTGATCGTATGGCCAAAGCACAACACATTTCTGCTGAACACTGCAAAATGCTGTATAAAGGGTGAACTAATTCACAGACTAAAAAAATGAGGAGTTAAATCTTATATGATATACTGTCCTATTATTAACTAGCTGGAACCCAAGGCTAAAGAATAAAGGGGTCCAGATTTTCTGCAACACTGCTAGAATATCGAAATTGTACTTTGTGTACAAGATCTTAAATTTGGAACAAATCTATAATAAAATGTGTTGAAATTCCCCACTGAACATCAGAGTTAGAAGCTGCAAAGGTACAAACAGGTGGCAGAGGCAGAAAGAGGGAGCATTAAACCAACTACCCACAGGAACTGGAAGAGCTGTTTGTTACAAGACACAAAGATGTGGAACTCTTGCTCATCAAGGTGTCCTGGAGGTCAGGCAGGAAAATCCAGCTCAGCTGCAGGGGGCACTACAGTCCACAAAGTATTGACACGATTTATCTGAAAATTTTGCTTTAAATCTTCTCCAGTATATAAAAACCCATGCTAAATACTACCTATCCATAATAAATATGATATATGTAATATTATTATATAATATAACACACATTACAGAAGTATATAAAGACTATATATCAAAACAGATGTTATTTATAGTACATATATTTAAAAATAACCAAAGCAAAGCTTCCACATAAATTGTTCAGCTGGTTAATTGTGCAGTGTGTATATACACAGTTATAGCTATATAAAATACATATTTATTTTAAAATAGAAACTCTACAAACATGCCTTTATATATGTATTAAAATGAAGATCTTTGTACAAAACCAGTAAATAATCCTTGTGGAAAACTGTCAGGAGAGAGTCACCGTAAGAGACATTAATCCTCTTCTCAAGATTCTTAAAGCACAGTGACAGGTTTGGAAGGATTAGACCAAACACCAACCTCTGCATAATCTCTCAAATTCCAAATCAGGAGCAATTCCCTAATTATATGAAGGCACAATGTACGTGACCTGGCTTAATAAACATCAGCATCGTTCTCATAATCTTAAAAAAAACCCCAAACCAAAACAACTCTCTAAATAATGTGCCAGCCAGCACACAAAGATCTGAGTGACAGATAAAATTACAGAAGAAAACCCAAAAAATCAAAGAATTTAACTTTCTGAAACAAATGGAATGATAAATCTTACTTCTGTTAAGTGCCTCTACACATCATTGACAGAACAAAATCTCGAGGTTAAATTAAGTTTCAGGTTCTGATGCACACCAGGGATGTGAGAATATAATTTAAACACCTTTCCATCAAATTAATTTAGAAAAACTATCAATAAAGTTACTTCAAACCGAAAGTAACAGTTGTAAGTCTGCTTTAGCACAGAAAAATCTCAACAGGAAATTAAGATAAGGTAACAGAACTGCAAACCAGAGGGCTTTGGCTCCTGAAATTCTCAAAAACAAGGAGCAGGACAGTGAGAACACTTCTCCTTTGGAGATTTTCTCTGTCATCGACTCAGTATTAAGAAACAGAGGAATTAACTTAAAAAATGTTACCTTTTCTAACAACTTTTGTTTTTCCTTTTCTCTTCCTCATCTTTGCTTTTGCAGAAGTTTCACAGTAGTTGCTGTTATTGGAATCACTCTCCGAGTCCGAATCAGAAGAGTGACGGAAGCTGGCAGCAGCTCCAGATTTGGAACTCCTTACAATCCGGGTGGGCACCAAGCTCTCCCAAACAAAACTCTTCTCCTCCTCTCTGGCTTCTGTTTCAGATTCTGCTGTGTCCTCTAAATCACTTAAGACTTTTGCTTTTTTTAAAGGAGGAGTGAGCTGCAGCCCAGAGGCTTTCCTGCCATTCCACCTGTCCGACTCAGAGTCCCCTTCATCCTCAGAGTTGCTTAGTGCAGGCTTAGCATGTGCAGACACTGACTGATCAGAAACTTTCTGGCTGCTCCCATCCTCAGAATTATGGCTTTTGGAGTCCTCCTCTGAAAAGTCTAAGGTGGGACTTTTCACTTTGGGAGACACAGAACAGACAGGGCCCCGGAGCTGTTTGTGACCGTTGCTCTGCCAGCTCTTCTGCTTCATCTGCGTGTCAGGCTCAGAATCTGAGGTTCCATTCTCAGATTCACTGACAAATTTCCTTCGTGGAGCAGAGGAGCCAGGTTGAGAAAGAGTTTTCCTCTTGGTGAGCTGCTCTTCTATTTCCTTGTCACTCTCAGACTTCAAGCCTGGCTCATCCTCAGATCCCTCCAGCAGCATTCTCCTGGCGGCGGCCGAGGCGTTGCGGTGAGGCAGCTTCCTATTCCTGCAGATTCCGATACTTTCTGAGCTTGAAACCTCTTCCTCCACGTCACTCATCAGCCTCAATTTGTTGGCAGCCACAGCAGCACTCCTGCGGGGGGTTTTCCTGTGCCTGCCAGTGCTGTTGCTGAGGGACTCAGATGTCACCACTGAAGTATTTTCAGAGTCACTTCCATATAATTTTTTCCTGACTGTTTTCCTTGTATTCCCGTTCTCCTGAAGAAGTGTTCCTGTAAAGGAAAACAGGAGATTAATATCTTAAATATAAAACAGCAGCTTTGAAGTCTTGTCAAAACTGGGACAGGTTCACCCCACACACGATGCATGAAATACATTCTTTGTGATAATCATGAGCTTTTGCTGTCACAAATTTCAGATTCATTTGTGAAAATTAGAGCTTCTTTATGAATTGCTGCCTTTTTTTTCTTAAGATATAAAACATTGCAAGACATTGCCTCTCACCAGGCTCTTTCTGCCTTCTTCCTAAGTCATGAAAAAAAGTAAAAAATTCTTTTTATAAACTGAGTGTAGTATTTGAGAGCTTTAAAACTACCACCAATAAAAACCCGAGTATCTTACATATACAATGATGTAAAAAAAAAAAAAAAACCACAAAACTAACTACACTTAGTTATTTTTATAAATACATATAGATATATATAAACATATGCACTCGTCTTGCTGTTGACAAGAAACTGCTCCAGCCCTACCTGTCAGTTTCCTCTGAGCAGCTCGATTCCGAGTCACCCTGCGATTGCTGCTGCTCCTCCTGCACACCCCGTTGTGCAGGGGAGGTGACACAGGAGCCACTGAGCACCCTTTGCTGTCTTCTGAGCTGCTTGTGGAGGATGAGGATGAAGAGGAAGTAGATGAAGAAGCCACAGAACCTTCTATTTCACTCTCTGTTAAAAAAAAAAATAAAATCAGTAACTGGCAATTAGAATTCTAAACAGCTTCCAGTTAAAAGCAACATTTTGCTGATCCTGGAAATCTTCAAAATTTCCTCACGTTATCTTAAAATGCATTCTCATGCCTGAGTATCTTACAGATACCTCAACAAAATCCATATTCATGCAGTGTTCAGTAACAGAAACCTTCTTTAACCTGTATTTAACTTTCAAATAAAACAAACCAGCTCTTTTCAAACAAGAGTTTTAAGTGAAAAGCGTATTTTAAAAACCCCAACACAGAAAATATTCTAACATTTTACCAGGACTTGCATTCTTATTCTCTGAAATAAGCTAAATTTTTGCCAAAGTGAGGTGTAGGGGAAAAGACAGGGAAGTTTTTATGTCTCAGGGAACTCCTGTCATTTGCTAATCGTGGATGACAAGTTTATATAACATATTAACGTATATGGGCATATAACATGTATTTTATGCAGTATCATTTATCAAATATTCTGTACCTTCCTGTTAACAGATTTCTTGATTAACAGAAGTAAATTGCCTGTGTCCTACATAGTTTAAAAGCACTTTTATAACGTTCACTGTAAATCATGTAGTAAGTGCCCAAAATTCAGTAAAATACACAAAATTCTGCATCACACAAAAACCCCAAACCTTGTATAAAAAATTCCACGTTAAAAGCTCACAAAGCTCATTTGACACCTCAGAATGCAAATTACAGCAATTATAAATTCTGACCTGATGATAAAGCAGAACAATTAGTTAGTGTTGTGGATCTGGCCTTTCCGTTCCTCTCAAAGGATGCCAGGCAGGCAGAATCCGAGGATTCTCCCGAGGAACTCTGGTTGTAGGTGCCAGCACTGGGTTTATGGCTTGAGACACAGGCGGCTCTGCTTGAGGTAGGCTGAGGAAAAGACTCTTCCTGCTCAGATTCAAGTTTGGCCTGAGACTTCAATGGTTTCTGCTTCAGATTTCTAGTGAGAGTAAAAGCAGTAAAAGCAACACAGGCTGTAAAACTATGAGAGATAATTATGTATTTTAACAACAATTATGCAGTTATGTATTTTAACAACATTTCATATGATTTTATATTTCTGGGAGGGTAATGGGATTTATGAGCTAATATGGTGTGGGACAATTTTAACCCTGACAAGGATAAACATGAAGAGGAGGACAATCCCCCTCTGCTCTGACAAGCAGAGAGTTTAGTGGTGGATGTCCTCTAGACAATTCATGTTCTCTTATTTTCACTGCAGCAGCAGCCTCAATTCCTGTTGGATTTCCAGCCTCTGGTTAATTGCACATAAGCCCCAAACTAAGTGCTATGCAGATTATCATTATTCCACTATAAACTGAGTTTCCAAGACACACAGAAGGTGGAACCTTACAGACAGTTCACTGTTTAAAATAAAGAAAACCTCACCAATTTGACTCTTCCTTACTACTCATGCCTGAGTGTTCCCTGCCATCCTGCTGAGTCAGTTATTTTCACACACAGAATTATTTTGTCCGTTTTTCTTTACACTGCAGGTTTCCAGACATTCAGCCAGGCGCACAGGATGTATAATGCTATTCCTGTCATCCCAAACCTCACTTCTGCTGTGCCCCACTGCCTTGTAAACAGCCACACGCAATTCCCCAGATACGAGCACAAGGGAGATTCAAAAGACAATTTCTGCCTATCTTGGTGTGTGTTTATTCTAAAGTATAAAAGTAATCCCCTGAAATTAGATTTTTTTTTTGCACTTACAACTCTAACTCCCATCCTTTCCCTGGCAGAGAAGGAAGATTGGACAGTAGCAGAAAGGGGAAAAGCTCAGTTTCAGTAATTCATCCCATTTTGCTTTTGTATTTTGTCCCACTTAATGCCACATGCAAATTAGGAATTAATTAACGAGTTAATAATCTAAAACAGCAATTGTGTCAAAAGTCTGCCTTCAGAAGAGAAAAGGCAAATCTAGCTCCCAGCTGAAGGCTACAGCAAGTGACAATATCTAGAAATTTCACAGGACTGATGTAATTCTATACAGGATAAAATATGTAATTTATGCAGATCTTAATCTTTGTAATATATCTAGCAAGTAAATCTTTGTTTCATTCCTCATTATGTCAGTTAAATATTGATTTTCTGACTCAAATATCAAAAAAAACCCCAAAAACAAAACCTCCAACCTTTTCTACACTTCTGTCCCTTTGTATCTCACAGTTAATATCACAAAAAAGCCCCTATTTATTTTTTGCATATTTTTCCTACTGCATAAGAATTATAGAAGGTTTCAATGGAGTTACCAAACCATGTAACAAACCAATTGTTCCCCTCTCCATGTGAGAGGCAATATGAATATCAATCAGCTGAGACAGATCTTTATACATTCATAGTGTGGTTACCTGAGCATTTTGGTGGGCTGCTGCACTGAGCTTTGATTATTAAATCTTCTCGTGTACCTCTGGTTTCTCCGAAGTTTTTCATTCTGTTTCTGACCATTTTTGAAATCTGAAACAATTCTTCTGATTTTCTCTTCAAATAGTGCTGACAGTCTCAAGGTCATACTGTAAATCTAGGTAAGGAAGTGGTTTATATTAAAAACAGAGCCTTTGATCCAAGACTAGTATTTCTATTATTAAAAATATATAGAAAAGCAATAGAAAAAGCACTTGCAGTCCTATGTAACTCTAGATAAACAGGAAAGGAACATATTTATAATTTTTGTCATATTTCTCCCCACCATCTACCCAGACAGCAGCTTTACCAAAAGCACTGATAAACAACTCGCAAAATAAGATTTAATTTCATGAAGACACTGACAATCCCCCAAATATTAACAGTTACCTTTGACTTTTTGTTTGGAGTATAAGATTTTGCATTGCTAAATATCAGTCTTATATCTTTGCACAGTTCCATTGGAGTGTCGTAATTTCCAGCTTCCAGAGTTTCTTTCACTGTACCAAAGTCCATTGGAGTGTCTATAATATGCCTGTAATCCTATAAAAAAACATAGGAAAAGAAGATTTCTGTGAAAGTATAGAGGAAAAAAAACACTTTTGAATTTTATTTGTCATTTAAGAGTAGCTAAAACGATGCTTTTTCTTCACCAGCAATAGAAAGAGAAGCACCACAGCAGAAAGCAACACTTTTGCTCAGACTGGTTGATTTAAAATCTTCTTTTCATTATTCCGTAAGTTTTACTATGAGAAACAACTGATCTGGTGTAAAAGAACAGCCAAAAAAAGCTCCAAAACACAGCGACCACCCAAAATAACCCAAATCAAACCCCATCAAAACACCTCAATCTTTCTTTCTCTCTTGTTGATGTTTTTTTAGAGAACCTTAAGATGCTTTTAAAACCTGAAGTGAAACACCAACTCAAAATGTGCAGTCACCAAGAAAACAGTTATGTGCTGTAAAGAAGTTTTTTTTTCCTTTAAATAAAGTTTGTTGGGTTTTTAGACAAAAAAAGAAGGGAGAATGAAGGGGCATTAAAAATACCATGAGCAGCTAAAAGATTAAAAAAAAAAAGTCAAATTCATAGCTCAGGCTCAGCACACAGATTTTAGACTCTCAGGAAACTAATTTTAATTAAGAAAATAAGAGATTGATGTAAAATTATTTCCCTGTAAGGGACAGTAAGACAGCAAGCAAAAAGGCATCCATCAAGGTTACCAAGAACAACTTACAGGATATTGATCCAAATCAACTGGCTGTCTGAAAGGTTCAGAATCCTCACACTGGAAAATTAAATTCACCAGCTCCATACACTGCTTCTTCCAGCAGTTTTCATCATAACCACTTTTCAGGCTTTTTCCTTTTTTTAAGCCTCGTCCCTTGGAGGAGGAAAAAAAAAAAGTTAGGAAAAGCATTACTGAAATATAGCAGTCAAAAATTCAACGATTTGGGTTATAAGGTAAAGATTGGCCAACTCACTTTTCTTCTTCTGTATGATGTTCTTGGAACACATTTTTCATCGTCCTGCACAAAATAAAATCAATAATCTTGAAAATTATGTGGGGAAAAAAAACAGATTATGGCGGCTAAAAGCATCATTAGATTTGAGACTGTGATAAAATTACATTTTCTTCTTAATTCTTTCAGTGAGACCAACAATGAGCATAAAATAAATACAACACAGCATCTAGGAGACTTGGATAGAAATATCCTACATAAGGACAAGAGTTGGAGTCTGGAATCTCCAGTGGTTTGAGAAAAGGAAAAACCCCATCAGAAACTGCAATCAGAAATTACCCAACAGCCCTGAACTTCAGTAACTAAATACTCTCAGTAATGCCGGTCACTGATAATAAATGACATAAAACATTCATTAAAAATTCCTGATATATTCCATATTTGTATTAGCTGTGTAAATAACTCAGCAATTTTACCAACAATATTGAAAGTTGGCGGCCTTTTCTTGCAACAATAAATTACTGAAATTTTCCACAAAAAACCCAGCTTACCAGATCAGCGTCGTGACAATCTTGTTCATCATCTGTCGTGCTACACAGTTCAAAAATGTTTGTACAGTCCTGGTCACTGCAATGAAATTAAATCTCTGTTACTGGAAAAGCAAAAGCAGAGCTGTTGTTTCCTAAATTAGTCAGGCACAACCAAGTGCTACATGAAAAAGGGAAGACAGTGACCAAGTATTAAACGGAATATAAAAATCAGGATTAGGGATTTGAAAGGGGCCTGCCCAGCTGCAGGAAGGCTGCCCACACTCACTTGTGTCAAAAGAAATCTCTCAGCGAATTAAATCAGACAAACAACAGGAACTTCTACACAGGACAGCACAGAAATTAGTTTTTATAGGCTGAGCTACTCAACATACTGAATGTCAAGCGATATTTTGAGACTGTAATACCAGGGAAAAAGTCAAAATGCCTCTAAAATTAACATTTTACTATTTAAGATAACACTCAGTATTTTACACCTGACCTTACTCAAAAGCAGTCAAAACAGGGCTCACCACTAAGGGATATCAAAGCTGCTTTTACTCTCCACTGTTCAGAGCACGAGGATTCAAGCATTATTTAGATTAAAATGCTACTTACTTGATGAACTTTAAGAGCTGGGTGGTGATTTTTTTTGCAGCTCTGGCAATAGCACTCCCAGGCTCATTGAAGGTTCTGGCATTGCTTTCAATGTATCTGACTTCCCAAACCAATGCTGAGATCCTCCTTAAAATTAGAAAATATTGCACCGTTAATACTAAAGAAAATCTAAAAAATCAGCAAAAATTGTATCTTTGTAATTTTCTGTCCATATTAGATTTAGATGTCCTTTGTTTTATGTTCCCACTAGAGCAGTCTCAAACTTTTCCTTCACAAGGAAAACTCGAGGAAGCAAAACCAACAATGAACATCTTCCATCGCTCATGTCCCAGCTCATTATTGAGAATTCATCCTCAGCAAGTTTGGGATACAAATTCAGTTAATACAGCTGGCCAAGTAAGCACTGGCATTTGTTACCACTAAATCCTAACATTCCACTGAAACCATCTCCAGGACTGTGGGTTCCCTGGAATCTTTTAAAACACATGCATTTTTAAAAAAGCTTACATTTTACTCATTCAAAAGGAGGCGGGACAGTATTACTTAATCACTACTTTAAATTATCACATTTATTCTGGAAATATCAGAAGCTGCTTGTTACAAAGCTCTGAGAAATGGAACACAAGTTGAGTCATCTGAGAAATTTTAAATTAATAATACAAAGCAGGAGCAATTAAAAAGGAGTGACAAGAGCTTTGTCCAATTACATTTTTAAAGACATCTCAGCTATGATGTTCCTTTCTGTCTTCCCTCAGAACTTGCTTTGAGGCCAACCAACCACTCAAAGCAGTGCCCCCTGTAAAATGACAGATTTGAGAAACTGCTACAAATTGAATTATAACTTGATAGAAATGAGCTGGCACAAATATGTATTTCATTTTTACAACTCATTTTTCCAACTCCTTCTAACTGTGAAGCAGAGATACCCCAAGTCTGCAGTTCTTCACCTACAGAATATCAAATTATTCCCCAAGACGTTTTTTCCATCTTATACATGAGGAAAATCACTATTAATGACTCTTCACTGTATTCACAGACACACCGAATGCAGGTCCAGATGAGGAATATACTTAAATTTGCTTCTGAGCTATGGATACCCAGCACATCCAGCAAATCAGAACTCATCACTAAATTCTTCCTCTTTCTCTTCTCTGAGTTTTTATCATTTAAAATGCTGCTGGTAATATTAAGCATTTCACCTCTTGTGTTTAAGCTCATTTCTGAAAATAGTAAGAGCTTAACCTTCTTCAAGTTCAAAGTAACCGAAGGACAGCACTTCAAAATCTGACTTGTCATCAGCACTGAAGTAACTTTAGGGTTTTTTTTTTTTTAATATTTGGTGATAGCAAATTTCTCAAAGAAAGAATGTCAGGGTTAATTGTAATTCTGAGGAGTCCCAAAATGAGGTTCTCCCTTGTTCCCCCTGGCAGCACTGACCTGTAGAACCTGTTGGCCAGCCTGGTGCGGATGGTGTTGAGGTCTGTGGGATACGCGATCACAGTGCAGTATTTGGGGTACGTGCACAGGTCCACAGGGCCAGCAAAAGCTGCTGAGATGTCTGGTAAAAACCAGCAAAAAACAGCAAGAACAGCAAGATTTAATTGTTTGATCTGATTTTTGCCCTTCCAGTACCTGCAGGGAACTGACAAGAAAGATGGAGAGACAATTTCCAAGGGACAGAGTGACCAGGGGAAGGGGGAATGGGCAGAAACTGCCAGAGGGCAGGGCTAGATGGGACATTGAGAAGGAATTGTTCCCTGGGAGGCTGGGGAGGCCCAGGGTGCCCAGAGAAGCTGTGGCTGTCCCTGGATCCCTGGCAGTGTCCATGGCCAGGTTGGACATTGGGGCTTGGAGCAGCCTGGGACAGTGGAAGGTGTCCCTGCCATGGCAGGGGTTGGAAGGAGAGGAGCTTTAAGGTCCCTTCCAAACCAGTCCATTCTGGGATTCTATTTCAAAGCCTGTAGGCACATGACAAGTGAGCTGAGTGTTATGAAGATCTCAGTACAAACAGAAAGATCTGCAGAGAACAACATATGACCATGAAAGTACTTTATCCCAGGGAACTTTTAAAGCATGCCATGGATATTCCAGGACGTGTTTATGAATACAACATTAGGAGAAAACTGCCTGTAGCTTACATCACACTCACCAAGAGTCATGAGCTGATCAATACCACGGATAATCCTCTCACAGGCCTCATCACGGGATTTCATCCCCCACTCCCCTTCTTGGGGTTTGTACAGGAGCTTCTCCACCTCCTCCAAAGTCACAGAGACACTCGCTCCTAATTCTTCAGGCTGATCAACTGAAGAGAGCAAATCGGGGAAGAAATGAGAAAAAGATAAATTGTGAACTACTCACACTTACTAAATAATTGTATGCTTGCAACTGACAAAAAAATTCTTGCCTTGAAGTGGAGTTTAATGCTAAGGCTGTGGGAAAAAATTACACAAAATGTACACAAATTGCAAAATATCCTTTATTCTCTTTCTCCACAGTTCTGAATTCAATTTATTATCTTTGTCACAGCTAATTCAGCAACTATTCTCTCAGTATCTCCCAAACTTTCCTTCCTCCATCAAGCTGGTACTGTCAAGAACTGGAAAAGTGAATAAGACAAACCAGGAATCCAGCTGTTTCATTTACAGATAATCTGGATTTGACCAGCAAACTCTATAAATTGTTGGTTTTAAACTACGTGCAGTAAGGATTTTCTAACTTGAAATTATTTTATATCCTTTCTTCTTACACCCTCTTGTATTGTAATATATTACAACAAACTCAGTTTGAAACTTGGGATATTTTTTGAAACCTGAGACTGGGAAGTAGCAGGTTTTATCCCATAAACCAGAGCTACACATTTAAAGTATTTTTTTCAAAATTGTTCTGGAAGATGCAAAAGGAAAAAAATATAGGTATATTCAAATTATTTCACTAAATCTGAATCAAGACAGGTCTTTAAGACAGGAATCACCTCAGGTCCACCACCTGCATGAAACAAAGGAACTGGAAAAAGGGGAAAGCTCATTCAGCTGTTTTATTAAAGAGTTTCCACCTACCATTATCAGGGACTGGTTCCATGTCCCATGGGCTCAGCTTTTCAATTTCACCGTTGTCCCATCTGATTCACCAAGTAAAAAAAATAAAACAATAATTGAAAGCATTTATCTTGACTCAGACGTAGTCCCTCCAAGCATATTTAAATCTCAGCTATAAGCACATTTAAATTACAGCTGTTTTCAGGTAGTGACAAAATACACTGTATAGACATGTACATAAACAAAAGTATTGGTTTGCAATCAGCACAAAGGAAACATTCTTCATCATGAATTTCAGATTAAAATTGTTCTCCTCATTTTTGGCTGCATGCAGCTTACCCAATGCATAAATCAATTTTACAAAGCCAATATCAAGAAGATGAAGAAGAAAAATATACTGCACATTTGGAAAAGTGTGATAACATCAAGAGGGAGATTTGAGAAAAAACACAGGAGAAGATTTTTTTTGCTGATCACAACAGGAGTTGTGCAAGTCCACGGATTAAGGGACAACAGTAAGTGAGGAATTTCATATGTTAGCATTTCAATTTGTGAGGCCAAGCACATTAAGACAAAGCAAAGAATAAATATAAAATGAAGAAACTGAAGTCAATTAAGGTCCAAGACAAAGCAAAAGCAAACACAAGTGCTATTGATAAATCTGTATATTCGGTCTGATACTTAACTAGTAGGTGTGACCATCATTTTGAGATCTCTTCAAATTCCACAACTGAGCAGAGTTTTACATGTTTTTAAAAACACATAAAATACCAATGAATTTTGCTGTTTCAAAGGTAAAAATGTCTGCCTGGATCAGCTTCATACCTCACTGTCCAGAGAGGCAGAACTACCCTGCAGAGATGCAGTGCTGCATCTTTCCTACAGCTGGGTTAATCCTTATGCTCCCAGTATTATTCTTTATTACAGCCACATACCAGAAACAAGTATCAATCTGCAGTTCACCCATTTCCCTCCAGAGCTTTGCCAGCAGTTTCCTGTCAGAGTTCTCCAAATTCCTGGGAGATTCCTTAATAAACTCAGATATTCTGTCTAATGCCTCCTGTGTATTTATTTCAAACCCACTTGAAACAGAAATGATCATGCTCAGAGTATTTTATAACTAAACCCCTGCTCAGGCAAGAGCAGCTCTCCATTGGTTTGGATTTCCCAATGACTCAGGAAAACTTGGATCCATCACATTCGGTCTGTTTGATCTTTATGAACTAACAAGAGTTCATCTGCTCAGTTCTCCTCCCCAGTTATTGACCAATACTTCACAAGCTGTTGATATTCATAAATTGATAAAATATTTCATAATTTTGCATGCAAGTCTTTATAAATACAGTTTAGCACAGCTTAAGGCCCACTTAGTTCTGCTTAAGTTCCATTCATCCATTCATAATACCAAGCTGCTTCTACACAAACACCTATTATTGTCTGGCCAACAAAATAACAAAAAAATTGACATTTATCTTCAATTTATTTATTTTCTATGCAATAGTAATAGTGATAATTTGACATGATTAAGTATGTGACAAGACCACAGCCAAGTCACAAAACCTAAATACAGCTGCCAAACATTCCAGATATTTTCATACACATATCCTTAGGATTCTGCTCTAGAGGAGTTGTTTGTGAGACCAAGTGGAATAAAGTTCCTTTGGAAAGGGGTCTTGAGGAACACAGCATTCCTACCCTGTTCAGTGATTAAGCTTTTCAAAGCAGCTCTAGGCTTTTCTCTTAAAGGCTGAACATTAAAATACTGAAATATCTTTTAGGTCTCTCAGAAGAAAAGAGCCCAGGAAATTGGCACCAGGCTTTTGTTCATAACTGGAAACGTGATTTGGAACTGGCCAAGAAAACAATCAAAGCCCACCTAAACTTGTTCCTATGGAACAACTGTGGTACACAACAAACACATGGAACGGATGAAATATGGAAGGGAAGGTAACAGGCAAGAACTTCAATCTGAGAGTTACTTCCACCAAGGAAAATCAGTGAGATAGAAGACAAGTAGGTGAGACAAGGAACCAAAATATGTAACACAATCTTGGCAGCCTCGCAGGATTATCTGTTTGTTATAAATATTTCCCTTCTTCGTGGTGAGCAACAGGTTCAAAAGCCTCTGAGTGAAAAAGAAATTAAAAATCCCTCCAACAATGAAACTGTGACTATTAAATGTACCGTAAAAGACATGAGAACAATCTCTGGGTGTGATGGAAATCGGAATATTAAATATTCAGTGTTTATTCTCTTTACAGTCCTCTCTTGGCTGGGGGAATCCAAACCAAGCAAAATCCCAGAATGATCCTTTCAGTGCCTAAAGGAGGTGACAAGAAGGATGGAGAGGGAGTTTTCACAAGGGCATGGAGTGAAGGACAGGGGGAATGGCCTTAAACTGAAGTTGGGCAGAATTAGAATTAGATATTAAACGGGAATTCTTGACTCTGAGGATGGTGAGGCACTGGGACGTGTCCAGAGAAGCTTTGGCTGCCCCATCCCTGGAAACGGCCAAGGCCAGGTTGGATGGGACTTGGAGCAACTTGGTCTGGTGGAAGGTGTCCCTGCCCAAGGCAGGGGCTTGGAACAAGATGATCTTTAAGGTTTCTTCCAACCCAAACTCTTCTGATTCTATTCCTGCCAGTTTGGACAGGGTAGAACAAGGTTAAGACCCTGATTCTGAACACTGAAGTCCAGAGATATCTTTGTTTACCATTCCTCTCCTTTGTGTGAAGGCCTCTTTATTGAAATCAAAAAGGATGCACAATGTGAGAGACAGAAATGTGCGGACTTGAGGCATAAGGACCCTGATGGCAGCAACCACGGAAGAGATTCAACATCCCCAAAGCAACGATCAATGCAGACCAACAATTAATGTTCACAGAAAACTGCATTGCTTGCTTTGTGGAGGGGATCCAGCACTAATCATGACAGGAAATGTGAAGAGGTCAACAACTTCTTTTACCACATTACTGTTCATTAACAAGTTGCCACAAGTTATTACAAATTCACATTGTGTTGCAATAGCAACATAAAACCATTAAGAAGTGACAATACAAGCAGTAAAATAATTGCAGTGAACAATTTCTACATTCTCATAGCAACGAGGCAGTTGTGTGAGAGGCATGACTCTAATAACATTGGAAATAAAATCTTTTTGTACTTACTTGACACTGTAACACTGGAAGTGACTGTCTGGATACTGAGGCTGATAAGGTTCCTGACCCAGCACTGTCCCAAACCACCAGGCATCGTCAATAATGGAGCGGAACCTGTCAGCTGCAGCAAACACAGATACTTGACTGAGAGCAGCATCTAACTCTCTGCCACATGCAATCAGAAAAACTTGATAAATGTAGTGCTAGATTTATCTCCATAATTAAAGTTCAAGACCCACTGATACGTAAGTCTGTTATTTAGCTTTAAAATAAAAAAAGTGAACAGAACAGTCTTGATACGTGTTTTAGTGACTGTATTTACATCTCCTGCAATCCCTCCAAGGTTCAAATTTCCAACGCTCCCCTACCAGAGAACCCTCTGACCCTACAAACAGAAATTAGCCAAGGACACATTTGTGATTTCAAAATTGTTTAGTCCAACACTCAGCAAACACTTACAGGCCTGCCAGTTCCTCTGCCGGGCTTCGTCGTAGAACTGACGTAAGATAAGGAAGTCGATAACGTCTGGCATGTCATGGTATCTGGATTAAAAAAACCCAAAACATCATTCACATGTGCCTCAAGGCTTTAGGAAGATTAAAAAGAAACATTCTGAAATACTTTTCAAGAAACTAAAGCCGCACATACCTGATGGAAAATGATTTGTCTGTGTGTTTTCCAGTGGCATGATCTATAAAGGCAAGCTTGAGGCAACACAACGTGGGAGGACCAACTTCGTATCTGATTCCAACAATTTTTACCAATTCCTGATCCTATGGGTAAGAACAAACAGCTTCAGCAAGTTTTATCTTGGGGACCACGTGCAGAACTATCAGTTTAACATAAATTAACCAACTGTTAATGCAAAATATTGAAATTAGATTTGAGATTTCAGTGGAAGGCAGCCTATCAGCCTTAGGAGTTTAACACAGGTATTTAATTTGGGCTTCCCACAGAAAACTCTGAAGACAATCTGGTAATTGCAGACAGTTTCCCCTGTTGTTTCCACAGGGAAGCATTAATAACCTCACAAATCCATAGTTTGCAAACAGAGTAATAAAACTCTTCAGCCACAGCCTCCCAGTATTGACCCTACAGAATGTTCAGGGCAGACTCACCCTAAGCACCACTTTTCTCCATGGCTCCTTGTGTGGATTCAGTTCGTAGATGTTATTCCTTCTCACTGCTTCAATGTAAGCTTCGTGCCCTTGTCGGAAATAGATCACCTAAAAAGCACCCCAACAAGCCCCAAACAGTCAATGTTTTCCTGTATTTAGCAATCACAATGATCACAAGCATTGCAAAGTTTTAATCCACATTCCTACCTCGTCCCCCATCTGAGGGACAAACGGGGACCTTCGGAGAGCCGTGTCTGTGATCCAAACTGGAGGGTGCCAGTCATAGGACAACTCCAAGTTCAACGGTTGTGCTGCAGCATCAGCCTTCACAAAAAATCAGACATAATGGACACGAACTCAAAACTACTCATTCCGTTTTAATTTGGCAGACAACAGCTTAACTTATAAAGGACTAATCTAGAGCATTTCCAAAGAGTATCAGCAAATTTTCTCCAAGGCTTTGCTTGAGTTGTAACTGTATTTGTAATTCTAACGCTAAACATTCTTTTCCTATCTGGAGATTTGAGTGAGCAAGTCATTATTATGCAGATCAGTTTTATAATTTAGATGACAGTCTCAGTACCCCAATTAAAAATTGATCAAGCCACAACAAACTATTTGATTCTACTTGGAAGAAAATGAAAGGATGGAGAGAAAAACAAACCAAATGTATCAAAATTACCACAGGCATAAAAAAGAGCTTGTTTGCTCCTTCATGGTAGAAAACAACAGTAGCTATTGTAACTTAAAAAAGGTAATGACTTAAATTAAAAATGTCAGTAGCTTAAAAAAGAGTAATTATTGTAACTTTTAAAAAATTAAAAATTCAAATTATAAATGGCCACCATCAATGCAGTAACTGCGTCCCCTAAGTATTAAAATGGGTAAAAAACCACACAAACCAGTTTAACGAAGCTATAGAGTCACAGAATGGTTTGGGTTGGAAGGGACATTAAAGATCATCTTTTTCCAAGTCCCTGCCTTGGGCAGAGACACCTACCACTAGACCAAGTTGCTCCAAGTCCCATCCAACCTGGCCTTGGCCATTTCCAGGGATGGGGCAGCCACAGCTTCTCTGGACACGTCCCAGTGCCTCACCACCCTCAAAGTCAAGAATTTCTTCCTAATCTATCTAACCCTGCCCTCCTCTAGTTTAAGGCCATTCCCCCTTGCTCTATCACTCCATGCCCTTGGGAAAAGTCTGATATTCTGTACTGATATTTAATAAACACATCTCCCCTCTAACACCATCAACCTTGAGAACCTTTTCATTTGGCAAATGGAAGTGCCTTCACTTGGAATGCAGATTCTTCCCTACAAGTCAGCAGATGCCTTACATTGGGAATGGTCTCAAATCAATTCCATATATCCTGTGTGTAGTGACAGCAAGATCCTTCTCTACGGCAGTAGCAATTATTTTAACAGTTTCTAGTGAAGAGACCTAAAACCTAAGAGAGAAATTCATCACAGACTGAATAGAAGAAATGAAATTTATACCTCCTCCTGCTTTTTCGGTTTGGGTTTTTTCCTCCTTTTCCTCCTTCTTCTCTTGGGAGGAGAAGATTTCTCTGCTGACACCTCATCCTCGGAGGTGCTGCAGTACCTGACCGCTTTCCTGCGCGAGGTCCGCACGGGGGGCTGCAGGTTGATCCCGGCATCTGCGATCCAGTCGGAATATCTGCTTGAGGAATCACTGTCCACAGAGGGCAGGGAAAACACAAACACACAACCAAGCTGTCACTACTGCAGAATACTGAACCCTCTTACAAAAATACCAGCTGACAGCAATTGTTGTTGAAAGCAACTTCAAAATCACTTTGACCTGTTGTAACTATTAAATCACTTGAAGCTTAACATAAATTTTTGGGAGAACCCAGTAATTCAAAGCACATTTCTTCAAACAACTGAAGTCTGGTGAATTCTACAATCAGTAATTTTATTCAAGAAAGTTGTACAATGGAATTCTGGACTAATTAGGAGCCCTCCCTAAGGAACACATGAGCCAGACACTGCTTAAATTCTTTACAGTTACACAGTCACAGCTACATAGCTGCTAAATAATTTCTTTTCTAGTACTACAGAATTCTGAAACAATATCTAAAAAAGCCACAATGAAGGGATTAAAAACTTTTCTAGACAGTTCTACATAAGACTATAAACTTTCAAAAATTAAGATTTTTCAAATTTTTTTTTTAACAGCAAGGAAAAACAACCAACTAAAAAATTCCCAAAACAAAACTGGGAAAAAAAGTTTCCCAAACAAAATCTTTCACCCCTCAGAAACCAGAACAAAACACACTATAAAAATATTCCAGACTCTCACCTCTCTTTGCCATCTGGCAAAAAATGCAGAGGGAGTTGAGAGTTCCATTAAAAGACAGGAATATTTTGGTGAAATGGAACAGTAAATAACAATACCACGTGTCAGCAAAGCATATGCAGTATGCCTTATATTATTATTTATATGATTTTTATTATTATCATCATATGGTCACATCTGAAGCATGACAAAGCTTTCAATACAACTTTAAATTTGCCAAAATTCAAGTCAAACTCATTATTGGATGTGTTTTTCCACTTTACCTAGAACTATTACTGTTGCTTTTCTTGTCACTTCTCCACTCTTCCTCTTCATCAGATGAGCCAGAGCCCTCACTTTCTTCAGCTTCCTAAATTTAAAAATACAAAGTCAAGCCAAAAACATGTTTTAAGAGTTTGAAACTTAAAAACATGTTGTCCGTATTATCAAACTAAAAAGAAGTTTAGTAAAAAGTTGCTGAAATGGAAATAAAAGTAATTAGGTCATGTAGAATACAAAATAAAAATCTGACTGACAGGGAAAAATTTACATTGCAAAAGGAATACATCAATAAAAACAATCACATCTCCCTTCCACATACAACAAGAAGATATTCTGTCACTGCTAATTTTTTTTAACATTTATGCAAGTTAGAATCAGGTGGGAGGATTTTCCCTCATTTTAGTATCAACGGATTGACCAAATACTAATTGGTGTGTTCATGCATGTATTTAAATGCAACACTAAACAGTAGAGATACATCAAAATATATTAGGACTTTAGTAATTTCCTGATTGCTGCTGATCAACTTATTTGCATTAACAGCATGTTTTAAATCTTGTTTTTTATAACTGAAATGACTCACTATGATGCATGGCTCATGTGTCAAGTGATATGTTGTCAAGCAGAAAAAAAAAAAGAATAGAAAACCCCATGAGATTTCAATTGTAGCTTCAAGTGTTTGAATCAGTCCAACTGATTGCCATTTTCAGAGTAATAAAGCTCACAGTCCTCCCTCTCAAACCTGTTCATACACTGTGTAGATGGACAATACTCGCTGAACCTTTCCATTTAAGTGATTTTTTGTTTTTAGCCACACTGAAATTCTTTATCAAGAGGCGAAGAAAGGAGAGTCAATTTCCAAGGAATATTATTCCTCATCTTGCAAGATTTCCTCATCTCCTGAACATCCCCCTTTTCGTTAACCATTCTTCTTTATGTTAGTGACTTGTCCAACAAGTCTGAGCTTCTCCACTCCTTCCATTTCTCCCTTTCCCAGTTTAAAACTATTTCCTTGTGGGCAAGGCAAGACAAAGGCAGTCCAAGCAGTCCTATCACCTACAGAGTCTGATAACACACCCCAAGCCAAAAAGAACAGACCCTGTGGAAGAATCGCACCAGGAAGAACCTTCACAATTTACACTTTCAGGCATGTGCAAAAATTAGGAAGGTTTTTACAGAAAAACAGCAAAACATTTAAAATTCAAACCCAGAAGAGAACTTACCTGCTCTATCAAGCCAAAGCAGTTGTCTCTTTCCTCCTCAGAGGACTCCAGCTGTTCAATGTTATTCCGTGTCCGGTAGTTGGAATATTTCCGTCTGTGCAGTCTACGCTTGGATTGGATTAATGAAGACTCGGAGTCACTCTAATTCATAAAGAAGGGAAAAAACAGGAGTTAAATAAAAATATTTATGTGGCAAACTTTTGAGGATGAAAGGGTGATTAAAGGCACTGTTGAATGCAAAAACTGAAACCACCTCATTATGTTAAATCTCCCTTTCAAAAGAAATAATTTTCAAGGAAGCCAAAAGTTTTAAATTCGCTGTTCCAAATTTAGGATGTAGTAGTAGTTGTAAGTAACTGTTCTTTATAAGCTACTATGACAGCACCATTCACACAACCTGATAAATATATTTACAGAAGCAAGACACTAACTGTCTACAGTGTTCAATTATAGAATCAGAGAATGGTTTGAGTTGGAAGGGACCTTAAAGATCATCTTGTTTCAGCCCCCAACTCCCCACAGCAAAGGGGATCATGCAGTAGAATCCTCGTGTCAAATTGTTCTGTACTACAAGACACAGCAGATCAGGCCATGATCTTATAAGAACAGCTCATTAAGCAATGTTGCCTTCTTAACAATCTCTCCCACAAAAACAGATAATGAAACAAGCATTTGAAAGGAGGGAAGTCTGAAGAAGTCTCCCCATACAAAACACATTGTCTACAGTAAAATGACAAGGGAACAGCAATATAGGCTGTAATTCCTCAAATACAGGATCTTGAATGCTCTCACTTGCACCCCAATGCTTTAGCAGGACCTGCAATAGCTGTGTAACTGCAGTAAAACCAGAATGGCCTGAAAGCAATCCCGCCTTTCAAAATTACTCCCAAATACCTCACATAGAAGTAGTCAAGACTGAAACCAGAAAAAATTCTAGGTATCCATAAAAATAAATCAAATCTTATCCTGTAATAATTGGAAGCTGAATCATCAGGGACCTTGGAAGACCATACCAGAAACCTCTGCTTTCATTTTCTACACCACCACTTGTCCTTGGGCACAGAATGTCCACTTTCCTAGGAGCTGCCACATACCTTTTCCAGCGACTCAAATGACTTTTTCTTCTCTGTTGCATAAAGATCTCTCTCTTCTTCCCCTTTTGCAATCCGATATTCTTCCTGTTTCCTACAAGAAAGTAATGAAAAATCTAATTCTACACCTGTTTTGACAATGTTGATCTCTATCTCAAAATTCCTAACACCAAAATCCATTCCATTCTTCATTTCAGATGTTATTGTTGCTCACATAACTCTAAACCATCCTATCGTTTCTAGGTGAGAGTAAAAAATATGGATGTTAAGAAAGCCTTCCTTCCAAACATCAAAATACCATCAACTTTTTCAACTTCATTTTTAATTCTCATTTTTCCCTTTGCAATCACTCTATGTCCCAACACTCGGAATGCTTCTTAAAACCTTCAGAGATGTGGTCGCACCCTGGTTGTGCCTTTAAAAAGAGATGTTTATCTATAAATTCTCCTTTTCACAGGTGAATACTGATAGTACTTTTGAATGCAACTGGTTTAGCATTTCAAGTGGTTATAACTCATCATCTCCAGAAGTCTTACAACTCACCCAATTCTTCCACGGAAATGCACATGGAAGAGCTGGGTGAGATTGTTCACCCAACTCTTCCAAGAAAGCACAATCTCACTCAGCTCTTCCACAGAAATGAATTCAACTTGTATCTTTTATTTTGGAGAAAGCAAGAATCTAGATGACCTAGCCAGCCTTAAAGATGATTTAAAATATAGAAATAGGGGAGAATCATTCAACTGGACAACTTCCATTTCTTCTTGTTGAACGGACCTTACAATTACACATTTCTAAGCACGTCTGCCCACAACGCTGAACTATTCCAAAGCATCCATTCTCCCTTTGGTGTAACAGCACTCAATCTGAGCAACCCAAGGTGCTGTGCTGTCCCTACTGCTCCCTGCAGGCTGCTGACAGACCTGAGCAAGCTGGGGGGGATCTCAGGCACCACGACCCTGCGCCTCCAGGCCTGCAGGTCCCTCTCGGTGGCCATCTGGCTGCGCGGGGCGTTCTGGTGCATCTGCCGCACGCCCTCCACCTGCCCGCTGCGCCGCAGCCCGATGTTGGGAGGGGACTGGATGTCCAAACTCGGCCTCCTGAAAGCTGAAACACACACACAAAATATTTTTGCCACGCTGCAGAGAAGTGGAAGTTCGTTGCTTCTTGCTACAAGATAAAAAAATGAGTAATTGCCATGGTTTTATCTCTGTAAGTACGTGACTTGTAGCCTTCAGGGGATTATCTATCTTGTAGAAAATGCAGTGAGATTACACACAGACTTTTAAAATGGTTATTTGTGCTACTATTTTCACAGAATCAGTCACTTAGGCTGGAAAAGACCTCCAAGATCATCAAGTCCAGCGTTTGATCAACCAGACCAGAGCACTGGGTGCCACATCCAGTCCTTTCCCCAAATATCTCACAGTGAAAGGAATTGCGGTGAGACAGAAGGTTTCTTCTGAACTATTTCAGACAGCTCTGAGGCTAGTGAGGCTCTAAAAAGCACTTTTCCTAGAGCTAATATAATTAAATATATAACTATATATTACATACTTACCTAATCATATAATATAAAATACATGTTATATTTTTCACCTCTGTTACATTATTACATAATTAAAGCTACAAGGACACAGCTCAGGCAAGTGTCTCATTTAAAGTGTCTCTGTAAAGAAGGGACGGGAAACCAGTTTGAACAATGGCACAGTACTTATCCTGCAAAAAATAAGTAATGCAAAAATAACTTATTGGCAAAAATTTGCAAAAAATTGTATTGTGTATATTTTGCATGTTATCAATGCCTTTTTCCTTTTAAAGTGAAAGGCTTTTCACTTTAATCACAGGAGCAGCAGCGTTTTAATGAATAAAAATACCTTAACAAGGTATCACAACGTTAAAGGAATCTTAATACCCTGAACAACACTGAAGTTAAAACCTGTTTCAATATTTCACACAGCATAATAAAAACGGAGACAGAACAATTACTGAGGAATTTATCAGCATTCCTAACCTCTTCTGGGTGTTCCCTCCCCATTCTGGGGGCCACTTGGAGCAGATTCTTGATCAGCTCCAGTTCTCTGGTCCTGTTCCAGCTGTAGCTGTCTGATCATCCCATCCAGAATGCTGGGCTCCAAGCCTGGCTCATCCTGGTCAACTGTCTGCTGGCCAATCACCTGCTCAACAACTTCTCCATCACCTTACAAACAGATCAAATGAATGAAATTATTCTGATTGTTTATTCTAAATGAGACATTTATGGCATGTACAATTCAAACACAGCTTGTGCACGTCACTGCCCACAGAACTGAGTCATCCATTTGAACAACTGATTTTTTTTTTTTCTTGTTTTAAATTGTATTCACTGTGGGACCTTACAGCATCTTAAGTGAACATAAATTCACAATATAAGGTGAACAAAAAAGGCATTTTTAAATTGCTCATGTCCCCTTAAGAACTAGTGCATAACCTACTTCTGAATGCAGCGCTTTAGTGACACTGCTCTTACTTGTTGCTACATATCCAAGCTGAGGAATCAAATGTTCATCTGCACAATTCTCTCTTCCAGGCACCAATCTTTGATATTTTGTTGGATGAGGGTTTCCATCCACATCCACCAAGAAGGGAGGGGGCATGAGGTGAGGGGCCTGCTGAGTCTGCTCATCCAGGACGTAGTTGTTGGAGTCTCGGATCAGTGGCCGATAGTCAGTGTGGAAGAACATCTGATCTGGAATCTAAAAGGAAATTTTATGTTATCAATTTGAAAAAAAAAAAAAGGCTAAAGAATAGACAAGAACAAGCTAAAGTCTCTGAAATCTCCTTAAAGGTAAAAGAAAAGGCAAGTTTCCAATTAGAAGTGTTACGTATAACTTCAGTTAACCTGGATGGGTGTTGCAGTACTCCCAATTTTTGATGGTGCTTTTGCAGGCAACAGAATTCTTCCAGAAAACAGAAAGCTGAGGTAACGTGAAACAAATGCACTGTTTAACGCTTAAAACTATTTATCTCTCATTCTGCTTTTTTCCCCCCCTACAATTATCAGAATCACAGAACATTCAGTTGCAAGGGACCCACAAGGATCATCAAGTCCAACTCATAAATGAATGGCCTCCAAGTTTCCTTGCAAGGAACTCATTGGGGCTAAAGCTCAACATCAGCTCTCACAGTAAAGTTTTCTTGATCATGATTTCTTTCTTAATCTATGTCCACCTGAAGGTTTTTCTGCAACTGGAAGTCTGCTGAGTCCATGAGGCTGAAGGAAAATGGTTACATAAATATTAGATCACAGTCAGAAAGTTTGCTTCCAGCAGTGACTGGAAAGATGAAGAGAACAACCTTCAACTTCAGCTAAGAATGTAGAGCAAGGAAAAAATAATTCTTTAAAGTGACACACGTAGAATGACCATCGCAATCTGAAAAAAATTGAGCGAAAGTGAAGAAAAGAAATGTGTATTTATCAAAAAGGAAACAGGCTGAAAGACTGAAAAAAGCAAAACATTTATCCTATGAACATTTTTCTAGTATTTCAAAATCCACAGTGCTGGGTGAATATTTTAGCTTAATTTAATCAACTACAGTGAATTTGGGCTTGAGTGAGGAATGGACTAAAAACTCTACGATGAAACAGCACAAATTAGAAATAGAAGCATTTTTGAGGTTGAACAATTAATGTGAATTAGCTGTCTCCAAGATGGAAAGGTATTCCAGGAACATTCTTGGGAGCTACTCCCATGGGAATGTTAAGACCTTTTTTCTGCTCTGCCAGGATCATATAAGCAAGACAATTCACAGACATCAAGATCCTGTAACCACGCAAAAGTTCTTTGCATGTGAACTTTTAAATTAATTAATGTAATAATATAATTTCAGTTAGAAACTCGATACAGAGTTCTGATAAAGGCTGAACTTACCTTTTCATAAGGCCTGCTACAGCCAAAGCCAAATATCAGCAGATGCCCGTGAGAATCTGTGCATGCAAAATGCTGCCCATCTGGTGAAAATTTACAGTCAAAAACAGCTCCATGTCCTTGGCCTTCAATCTGGATTGAAGGAAAAAAACCCCCTCAAGATTATCCATTTTTTTCCAAGCACACAATAAGCATCAAAATTTAATTATTCTATCAAAAGCAATCATGTATTGCCCTGAATAAGTCCATTAAGGCACAAATAATTTTGTTACTTCAGTGTATTTCTTCTCCCCTTGGCACATGAATTTAAGCCCCGAACAATTCAATTTTTAAAAGATGGACTAGAGGGTATGAAAACTTATTGTTCAGTGAATAAAATAAAGAAATAAAGGTGTTTTTTGAGGCTTTTTAGCTGTCAGAACACTTTGAGTAAACTGGAGCTAATAAAGATTGATTTTGTTCAACAACTTTCAAGCCAAATCCAGAGAATTTTAGAAGTTAAAAAAAGCCCAAAATACTCTTTGCTATTGACTGACCAAGTTAAAAAAAGCCCAAAATACTCTTTGCTATTGACTGACCAAGAAAGAAAAAGATTAAAAATCTTATACGAACATTAGATCAGAACTTAAGTCTCAGAGAAAATAACCTAATTTGAAGTGTTAATCATGAACTGTCAAATGGAGCCCTCAAGCACTGTACCAATGGATAATAAGACTGTAATTTTTAAGACAGTGGAAAATAAAAGTATCTGTCCACAGGAGTCTTGAAACAATGGTTGAAACAGAACATTTCAGATGGCACCTCATCTCAGCTGAGGAAAACAATTAACATGAATGAAGTGCATGATGATCTTCAGTAACCCAAGGGTGGAAAAGCTGCAATAATCAGGAAATTCTAAGGTGAAAAGCTCAAAGAAAAAAAAGAACTCAAATTTTGCTGGTTTAGGATTTTTCTGTTTGGTTAGTTCTTTTTTTTTTTTCCAAAAGGTGAAGGGGTTGTGAGTACTGGGGACACTTCCCTAAGCTGTGAACACACTGCTGTGTGTGGAGAAAAACTTGTGTTTAAAAGATCTTACCATGTTAAAGTAATGCTTTGTTTTTGTGCCTTTGGTGATATCCCATATGAAGATGTTGCCATCGTGACCTGCAGACAGCATTATCCTGGAATCAAAAGGATGGGTCTCCAAGACAAACACTTCATCTGCATGGCCCTGCAATTTGAAATTGCACATCACGTGCAAACAAGGAAAATCCACATCAGCAGAATATTCACAGCAGAGCCCAAACATGTGCTATCCTCTCTAGAAAATTAAATCCCAGTCAGCCACAAAGACTCGAGAGTTTCTAAGGTAATAATTTTCTAGATTCAAGCAAGAACTGTAGAAATTTGGAGCTTTTGCCAAAGGATGGTGAATTATTCAATGGGGAAGTTACTGCACAAAAACTTCTATTTATTCCACATTTATTTGTTCCTTTTATTTATGGAGAAAGTCCAAAGCAGGAGGAAACATCAAGTTTTGGTTAAAAAAAAATCCCAAGGAACACCACACTTGCTGTATCATTCATACAGAGCTTTCAAGACTAATCAGGTCTAATTATAAACTCAGCATGCACATGTCACTGCAATTGCACAAAAACATTCAAAAAGCAAGGAAAATTCCATACCACCAAGTCATGGAGCAACTGCCCTGTGCTGGAGTTCCAGACTTTGAGCAGATGATTATTCACAGCCGTAACAACATAGTTGTCATTTTGGTTCCAAGCTATCATGGTTACTTTAGGCTTCATGAATTTGTCTTCTTCTGCACATGAGTCACTGTTTTTAAAAAGTCAAACAGGTCAGAGATGTGTTTTGTAAGTATTTATATATTTTAATTCACCCATTTCTATATCAAAATACAGAAATATAACCCGTTTCCTTGTGTTAATAATCAGACAACAGAAAGGATGTGAAGAATTAAATTTGGGTTGAAACTTTTGTCCACAAAACTCTTCATTTAAAGCAAATCTGGATTTTTAACATACTTGTTTTAGAGGTTGTAATAATCTCTTTCCCATTTGAGATGCAAGAAAAAAGGCTTTTCTTCTTCATGGAATCTTGGCTCCTCTACAATTAGAGTCCAAACATAAATCCCTTAAAATTTTGGACTTTTTACACTCAGCTTTTCCAACTAACTGATTCAGAAGCTAATCTCTGTATTAGTTAAGCAATTTTTTCTGAGTCTCAACATAAATATAGTAAAGATAATATTTTGGTTTAACCTCAGTCTATTTCCTTATTCTCTCCCCCAAAATACACTTATAGGATACTATAACATTCCTCCTCAGCCTTTTAGTCAAGTGAAGGAGTAAGTTTTCCTTGAAACACCTTCACATGAGATTATCTATATTCCACTTCAACCAGAGGCCTCTCTTACAAAGACTCTCAACTACATAGCCACAGTCAAATCTCAAATATTAATAACTCCTCCTTTCTTTGTAAGACCAGGGTTTTTTCACGGCTTTTTTCATGGTCTTTTTCATCACAGGAAAAGCCTGAAACCACTCTCCAATCAAGTCGTGGACCCAAGGTTAGACTTTTAATTAAATCACCTCCAAATCATTTAATTAAACTCTCATTTAACCACCTACAAATTAATTTCTGCTTAGAGTTTATGGAAGCTGACTGAGCATTCTGTACTCCTGTAAACCATTCTCCCCCTTCAAGTTTACCCAGCACCACATAATATCCTGATTTTCATCTCTAATGACATTATTCAGACTGGGTGTCACCAGTATTTCACAAATGCACTTCTAAAAAAGGAGAAAATGGGAATAGTGAGCAACACCAGTACTTGAGGAAAGCCACCTATTCCATGTCATAACCTTTCCCGCAAATAGGTCACCACCTACTTTACTTCTACTAATCTAAAAATATTTCTCCCATGACACATCAGGTGTCTGAGCAACACCCAGATAAAGGTAGAGTGCACTTTCTGTTCACTTTTTTCCCTGAAAAGAGGCAATAAAATTAATTTACTACAGAGCACAACTGAAAGCTTTATGAACACTAAGGAATTTATGAAAGCACAGACTCAAATTCAGCAATTATTACATCACCAGAACATTCACTTCATCCCCTCCCAAGACCACAGAACTTGACCAGAATGTTGCTAAGGCTTACTTTCATTTGAGTAATTGAGTTTTTCAATCTTTCTCAATTTACACAACAGGAAATAAGAAATAAACACTACACCTACCCCAGCAGTCGATCAGACATATCCAACAAAATACTCCTCCATTCTGCTTGCTCAAAACGCCAGATTCGAGCTGTCCCATCTCTGCTGCCACTTATGAACCTGAGCAAGTATTAAAAATTAATTCATTTATCTTCCGAAAAATTTGTTTTAAGGTATCTTTAGAGTTACACACTACTACAGCATGAATTTTGTAATGGAAGAGTGACAGAAGTGAAATCTTCCACTTGTGCTCAAGAGAATTCTTTCCATTAACTTTCTTTCCAGAAAACCAGGAAAGAGTTTTTCTGAACTGAAAAACTGAATACAAAACATGTAGAACAGAGAAACAAGCTCCAAAGTTTAACTCAATTCATAAATTCATCCTCAATTCCTCCTCAGTATAAAATTTTAATGAAATGTTTTAAGCAATTGCAGAGGATCAGATACTGAAGCAGAGGCAAGAACAAACCACATCAAAAGAATTATAATATATTTTTGGCCATTTTCACTGTATTTTTCCTATTTCCTATACAATACTTATTGAAAATTAAAGCAAAGGAGGTTTATGAAGTGACAAACACACTGGGTATATTAAGAAGTGGTAACATTTCTCCAGCAAATAAAAAGGCCAGCCAGGCCAAAAATATCATCTAACACAGATTAACAGAAAGCTGAAACAGCTGAAGCTTAATTATGCTCCTGGCTCAGTGTGGATTTTCCCTTTGAGTTCTAAATAAATAGATTTTTCTTACTGGAAACATCCAGTAATAGATTCTTAATTCCAAAGTAATGTATTCTTTTCGTTCACATTTGAGCATTTTTCAACATACCTGTCCCCACCATTAGAAAACTGAATGCTGTCGACTTTGTCCTGTAAGAAAACGTACAGTTTGTTAGAAATTTTATTTTTTAGACAGGAAATACCTTTTTTGACAATTCTGAGTTTGATAAAATCCAAAATAATGAAAAAACAGCATATTGTATAATTTCCAAAAGTTTTATCTGCAAGGCAAACCAAGTCCAACAAACACTTCCCAGAATTCACTACCCATTAATGCATTTCAAATGCATGTTTTAAAAGCTGCGCGAATTAAATATGAAAGATTAACAGATTAAATAACCTGGCTGACAACCGAATCGTATTTGAACGTATTTCCAATACTGTAAGTCAACTACAATGGTGAGGAATCTCTTGTTCCTACTCCTACTTACACTTTCCTTAAAGAAATAAACCATTATTCATTTTTATCACAAAAGGGCAGGAAGAGTAGATACCACACTTTGTCTCGAGAGTGGAAAAGTCCCCTCTACATACAAAGCATGTATTGATCAAGCCTTATCAATGCAACAAAAATAAAGTCAGATTTAAGTAGTAGAGTAGTTTAGTAGTAGTAGAGGAAACATATTAAGTCAAACGAAATTAATTTAAAGCATTGCTGAAAACCTACTCATAATATTACCTTGTGACTTCAGTATTACTTGAAGTGACTAATTAACTAATTACTTACAGCATGACTTTCCAATTCAGCTATTTTCTCAGGTGTTTCAGAGCCAAAAAAATACATCCTGATGACATGGTCAGTGCTGCCAGTTGCTAAAAACATACCACCTGTAAAAATCAAGCAAAAATTAACCTACTGTGGAAGAAATTAAAACAGGTCACCAGCATTTCTCAGAGACCTGGTTTAAATAAAAAAACCCCACAACTATTTGAAGAATGGCACATTTTTTATGCTTTTCCATTGACACACACAGGTGGAAGGAAATCCCTGTCTTGCCCCAGAAAATGTTCTCAGCCTTAGTAAAAATAAATTAGCATTACAAAGATTTTAAAACACATAGTTAGGGGAAAGCTGGAACTTCCAACACTAAATTGCACTGAGGAGCCTTCAATGGCGGGGAATATGACTGCAGATAATCAGAATCATGGAGATGACTCTCACTGTGTCTCATTTGTGCAAGTGAATTGTTTCAAAACTGGGGAAGTGTGAGGAAACCATTTCAGTGAATCACACCAGTGTAAGCACACCAGTATTTAGCTGTGGTGGCAGAAATGCCAAGATCTGGCTCTAAGTGCTGTCAAAAAAGAAAAACCCAAATAAGCAAAATGTCAAAAAACCCCTCCCAACACAATCAAGGGCTCTATCCTGATAATGTTAACAAGCTACACTTGGATTTGCTTTTTAATTCTGAAATTCCCAGTCAGCCACATGAACTGAGTGAAAGAAAACTACAAGCCAGGAGTGAAGCACATTAAAAATACATTCCTGGATCCTTAAGAAAGAAGGATCTTTATGACCATCCCTGGCACTGAATCAGGAGCTTCTACTGGCAGGAAGCACTTCCACTGCTGGTGATTGTGGCAGCTCAGAGAACCCATTCTGCCAATCCCTGACATTATACCAGAGGATTACATAAAAATAAAAAAATCCAGTAAAGATGGATAAAAGAAAACAGACATCAGGTGATTTTTACTTCTGTGAAATCACCAATTTCAACACTGTTAGCTAAGACAACTCCCATGATTTCATTACGTCACAACTAACAATGCACATCTGTGCAATTATTTACTCACAGCTGCAGGTTTTGTCAATTTTAAAGCTGTCACAACCAAGCATTACAAGAACACTTCAGAGGAAGGAAGAGAAATCACAATGCTAAACTCCACCTGACTTACCCACACTGAAGGAAGAACAAAGCATCTGAACCCCTGGTCTGGGCTTCTCTGTGAACTTCACTGGCTTGGTGCTTAAAAAGAAAAGAGGCTTGAAAAGGCCACACCACCCAAAATTTGGCTTTTAGCAACATTTCAAAACAAAGGAATGTTTTCTTCAAAGATGCATCATGTCATACCAAATGCCGTGATGTGGCACAATACTAGACTCTGATCATCCCAGATCGCTACTTTCTGGTAATAATTAAATGTTTTGGGTACAAACAAGAAGTACTCATATATTGAACATTTAAAACTACCCTGAACATGCATATTCTGCATGCAAGTTCTGTAAAAAACATCCTAAAACTACAGGGCTGTTGGAAAATCTACACAAACAACAAACTTCATTATGCTTTCCAACATATTTACATTTCCAGCCTTTCCTGTTGTCCTACATTTGTACTTTTAGTGAAGAAAGAAATGAATATATTTCCCAACAAACCTCCCAAGTCAATGGAACAACATAAATTTGTAAAGGATATAACTGGTGATGGTGCTTTAAAATAACTACAGAATACATTATCTGCACAACATTTCTGTTACTACAAAAACCCAGTGGAGTGAAAAGTACCTGACTTATTTTACTTAAGCCTAGGATGGCATAAAGGTTAATCAGCAAACCATTCACATACTTGAATTTCATGGAATCTGTATCCCACTGCCAAAAGCAAACAGTTCCATCTGCACCAGTAGAGACCATGTATCGCATGGAGCCTTTCACCATGGGACTAAACTACAGAGGAGAAAGTAAAACCAGACACAGAAAGAGAGACTTAAGAAGGGCTTATAAACTTCTCAAAAATTGAATGTAAAACCTTGATTTACTTTCGATTTTTCACCCCAAACTTCTGCAGCAGTTGTTGGTAATTTTCCTTTTAAGTGTTTACAAAGTAGCGTCTCCCCTACTTTAAGACCAGTTTGTGGTCTGCGTTTCAATTACTGCATGAAAAAACCCAATTCCTTCAGTGGTTTGGGTCTGATGTATTCACTAACCACAATCATTCACTGGAAATCCTGTCAATGAACAAAGTAATGAGCAGAGAAGACTGAAAAAAAGGGGAAGTTTGACTAGACAGGTGTACTTTAAAAATCTGTAACTAAGCAGAGCATGAGATATGAGGTCGTCTGAATGTGTAACTCAGCATCACATGTCATTTTATAGGAATTTTATATGAATTCCTCAAAAATACTTCTTTAAGACATGGATTTATTGCTATGTACAGAGCTACCCTTCAGAAAACTTTACAGACACAAGTTGTCTAAACTATCCATTCAGCTTTATGTTGGAATCAGTCATAATTACAATTAATAGCTTTATTAAGGAAGCTTAAATTAAAAAATCCACACACTACAATAAAAGAAGCACCACAAATATTTTGGCATTAATAACCAACCAAACTAAAAAATGCAATGAATGCCACAGAAAGTGCAGGTATGAAGATTACTCTCAGAGGCAGCATTTTAAAGAAAAATGCAAAGTTATTTGTTTGTACTGATCTTCACAAACCACTCTTCACCCCTCAACACAAGCTGTTGGTCTCATTGGAAAACACACCTGGATAATGAGCTACTAATTTCTGTGTTAATTAAGTAATTAAAGCACAAAATGAGACTGAATCCAGAGGACTACCGAGAGCACACTGTGCATCAAACCACCTTCGAACTTAAATACATTACATGTTACACTGAACACCTTTGTGCTTCTGAAAGCTTCAACACCTTTGAAGCTTTCTACTTGCTCCTATTTTTGAGAGTAAAACAAACATCCACATCACAGAAGTTGTAGGAATCACACAGTGGATCAGAACTCATCCACACAAACCAGTATATCATGTCTCCAGAAAGAGACAACAGGAGGACATAGTATTTTCCCAAAATTTTCTTTTTGTTCCAACAGCTCAAATATTATTACAGGTAGTGATCTTTAAGAGAAGAAGAATTCCTGGAATTATCTTCAGTTAAATACTCAGGAATTCCAGAGAATCAAGGAATTTACTTGTTTTTAAGGTGGTCTGTCCTGTGATTTTACTGATTTTTGACAGGACTATTTACACATTCAGGTTTCACTATTCCCACAGAAATAATTTCAGTTTTTAGTATGTAGAAACACTTAAAAATCCTCATACCTGCAATGAGGTAATGGACCCTGTGTGCCCGTGGAGGACAGCAACTGGTGCACAAGTCCTCAGACACCACACTCGGATCATCTTGTCACAGCTCCCAGCTGCAATCATGGTGTTCTCATAGTTCACAGCCATGTCAGAGATCTCTGCTGAGTGTCCTCGTAAGGTGGCAAATAATCTGCCATTGTGAGTGGACCAGATCTTCACCAGACAGTCATCTGAGCCCTAGAGAGAAATATGTGTTAAGGACAACTTCTGACACGTTTCTGACCTTTAAATACAGCAAATTGTTACACTTAAACAGGACAAGGGAGCTACATGTTAACAGCACTGATATTTATCTCCATAAATTTTACCCTAACATCCACTTCCAAGCTCTTTTCTTTGTATCATCTAAAGCTCTATTCAGAGTCGGATGTATTTCATCAACTTACAGTAAATATTCTGTGTCCAGTCCTATCAAATGCGACACAATACACAGAAGAGAGATGGCCAAGAATCCTTCTGTGCATCTTGACATGCTGGTACATACTTCCTGGGAATGAAGTGCTGAACTTGGCATATCCAGTCAATTGCTTTGCTCGATGCACCTCCACTAGAACACAGAAATCATTTCATGTTTAAAACATGTCTGTTCTAAAACCTGGTTTTATTCAACTGCCGTTAATATTAAAGAGTTATTAGAAATGACTTCTAGATTTCATAAAGTTAGGTTTCCTTGTATTTGCAGTTTTTTCTGTATTTTAGACGTGCTGCAGCAGCAGTGGGGAGGGTTGAGGGGAGCTTACCAAGATTTGGTGGGGTGCCATAATTGACCGGCATTTCAGGGGGTCTGCCTCGATGAAGAGCAGCAAATGCAGAGCCCTTCCAAACAGTGTTCCTGCAATCTGTAAAAACAAATGTTAAAGCTCATCATAAACACATGTTAAAAATGCCAAGAGAGCTGCAGCTCCAAAACACAGCAAAGAGCCCATCCAGAGATGGTCTCAAACACAGAACTGAACCCACCATAAAACCAGGCACCAAATATCCCAGAACTTTTAGCACAAACAGTGCAGTGTCAAAGAGAAAAATCCATTGAATAGTAACAGAAGGAGGAAAAACCAACACAACCAACCACCAGACTCTGAAATTACTCTTAAATGATGGCTCACATGGCATAAAACTAACTTTTCAACAGAATTTTAACATTTTCATAAATATTTATTCAGAAATGTAATGAGAATTTATTAGTATGAAGTTATTTAACAAGACGATTTCAACACCCTTTCAGTACCTAAAGGGGGTTTACAAGAAAGCTGGAGAGGAACTTTTCACAAAGGCATGGAGTGGCAGGACAAAGAAGAATTGCCTCAAGCTGAAGGAGGACAGGTTTAGATGGGATGTGAGGAAGGAATTGTTCCCTGGGAGGCTGGGGAGGCCCTGGCATAGGTTTCCCAGAAAAGCTGTGGCTGCCCCTGGATCCCTGGCAGTGTCCAAGGCCAGGCTGGACACTGGGGCTTGGAGCAGCCTGGGACAGTGGAAGGTGTCCCTGCCCATGGCAGGGGTGGAAGGAGACGAGCTTTGACATCACCTCCAACCCAAACCATTCTACGATTGCAAGAGGTCACTTCCAAAGTGTCAGTTCTGCCTTTCTGACACTATTCCCCAAATCTCAACTCTGTACACATGGCAGTGTATCACGCCCATTTCAAATAAAGAACAAACCATACCTTTTGCTGTCCGTAGCAAGGACTGTCTCCCTGCCCCAAGTAAGGAATTCACTCTGGAAATGCTGGGTGGGATCTCCTTATCCAGGATAGGGCCAAGACGCTTGCAAATTTGTAATAAATGATCTGGAGCCACATGTTTGTTAGACAGCACCTGACAGAAATTTATGGTTTAAAAATAAGGATGGTACATCCAGAACAGCTGAATCTAAAAGCATCAATATTTACAGGTATATTAAATACTTTTAATTGCAACTTGCAGAATAAAATCAATTCTGTTAAGCTCTGATCTAGTAAATTCAGTGAGCACTCTCCAAGCAAGGGAGATCTATAGTAAAAATAACTGGAGTAAAGTTACTCACTGCATATCAATATTTCATTACTGGAAGCTTGCAGCAATCACCCCTGTGGCACCCACTTGTGAGGCACCCTACACTGAGTGTCTTTGCCCAATTCACCCTATTATTTCTATTAAAAATATGAAATAAAATTCATACCCTCCTAACTCAAGATTATGGAGAATGTGGTTGCAATCAAGCACAAGAATTTATGCAACTACTCCTTCAGTCACACAGTACTTGTTCAGTGAACTGCAAACCAGCAGGTTTGAGTACAATCTCTCTGGAAACAGTTTCCTTGAAGAACCAGTACTACACAGCCTAAGTCTGCCCTACTTCCTTAACGCATGGGATCAAACCAGCAATCCCTACATTCAGGAATGATCCCACACTATCTGCATCAAGTAACCTAAAAAAATACACCCCCACACACGCTCAGATGTCTCAGGCAAGAGCAGATGTGTGCGGGCTTTGATTATTTTCCCCCCCATTCTTTCTGAAAGCTCAATCTTAAGAAAAAAAAATATCTTTGTTCTTATAAAGTCAAATCACAATAAAGCACAAGTTAAAGATGCAAAGCAAGAGTTTAAACTGCCTTGAGAGTACAGCAAACCACCAGAATCATATACTGAAGCCAGTGCAGAGGTCTGAAGCAGCTGGGATCAAGAGCCCAACACTTCCTCCACTGTGCCCTGGCCACGTACAAATCAGTCAGCCCCAGCAGCCACCCTGCTCCTGCAGCAGCCAGGCAATTCCCAGCCAATCCATTCAGGAGAGGCCCAGGGCCACACCAGCTCAGGTATGTGGCCTCTTGCCCAGGTAGCTGAGAACACAGGCAGAACTAGCTCGTGCTGCTGATGCTGTTCCCTTGGCAGAATGACTGAGCTCGGATGAGCAAAGTGTCCTAACAAGGCTGAGCTCCTCATCACAGCAGTGGGAATAAAAATACCACACGCTGCCAAAAAGTTGCCCAAATGCACACTGAGCATTCAGAAGGTACAATTGAAGTCACGGCTTTGCACTTGTTTGTAATAATAAAAACCCAGGTATAAAGCTTGTGGGGCACAGGTTGTATTCCTGGTGGGGTGGGAGGTGATAACATCAGTAAAACAGTTCCCATTACCCCACAGGCAAATCTATCCAAGCAAATCAGCTCATCAGATGCTTAAGGTTGATTATAAGAAACATATCTGGTAGCCCAAAGATTACAAAATACACTTTGACATAATTTCTTTATCAATTTTGACTTTTGAATTGTATAGAGCAGTACCAGCCACAACATTCAGGACAGAAAGGTCAGCATGCTTTCTGCCAAGTATTAAAATCCTTTTTGTTTGCATGCCATCAGCAATAAGTATATTTTCCAAATGCAACCCTTGCATACAAAACCTTGCAATTCCTTTCCTTTTTTGAGTAGTTTTGCCCAGATTTTGGAAGGAACAGTTATTTTAAAGATTTGCAATTCCAGGATGAGTAAAGTGGAATAGAAATAATTACACCACATGATTGCATATGTCTGTGTTCTCTGCAATTTAGAGTGAGACCAGTGGGACAAGAGATTCCCAAAGCCCCTCAAAAAGCAGGAACTAAAAACTTGAGAAGATTAATTTCGATATTTTGAAACAGTACTGGCCCTTGCAGAGAAATCTTTTAAATTGTGCAGGAAAAAGAGATAGAAGCAGCATATATTAAAGAATTAATCTGACAACTGTATATGCAGAATAATCACAGTTAAAAACCAGCCCTGAAATCAGAAGAATCCACACGTGGTGTCTCCCAACACCCTGCTTTTTGCCAGAAGAAATGGGGTAAAAAACCAACAATGAACCAACAAAAATCTTCCAACAATTCTTTTTAAGATTAATCCTCCTTTCATCCTGCCTAAATTCAAGTCAGAGTTTGAAAATATTCCTGTTTAGCATGGCCAGGCTTCTTAGTGACTTAAAAAAACTAATCTAAAACCTTACTTGCTCAACCGACCACAATGACAAGTAGAGGAAATGGAATCAAACTTATCATTTTAAGCAATACTTAAAAGATACTTAAATACTTAAAATTAAGAAAATGTTTTAACCAAAGTTTCATTCCTTCTCTACGCAAATATGATCCTGAGATCTCTAAGTGCTTCACGAGAGGGAGTTCACTGCAACAATCAGTCATTTAACTTGGAATGCCTGAACATTAGGTGGGAAAAAGCAAGGATAAATACCTCTTCAAAGGAAACAGTACCAAATACAATAAAGCAGGATAAAAACCACACTGGGCAGGGCAGGCACCACCAGGCCATCACTTCCCGGGATTCAAACTCTTTGCCAAATAAGAACCAGCAAAATTAAGCCCCAAAACACAGCTCTACCTTCTGTAAAAACAATTCAGACCTCACAACACCAGCCGTGGAAGGGCAGAAAGTACATTTTGTGGAGAGATCACCCCCATCTCTCCAGCATGCCAGAAACAAAGCCATGACCAGCGAGGAGCTGGTGATAACGAGCACATTCACAGGCACCAGAACTGCCAACCCTTGGTTGCTGAACAGCGATTTCATTTCCTAATCTGTTGGAGGGGGCTGAAAGAAACCAACCAGAAAATAAATACCGACAAATCACAACGTGCCTCACAATCTTGCCCCTGAAACTCCGAAATGAAACCTCGTTGTAGATTGGCTCCTGCCTGCATGTAGGCAGTGGCATGTACCACTGCACAACGCCAAGCTCCACCTCTGCTATGTAAACAATATCCTCAATTTAAACCACCGCTTGTGTTTTTGTTAGCCTGATGTAAAGAAATTAAAGGCCTTTTCTAAAGTAACTCCAGTGGCCAGAGCCAGAATGGTATTGGAAGGTGACGCTTTGGGCCTACTCTTAAAGGTAGAGGGTCTAACATCAATGTTATCACCGTAAATAAAGAGGTTTTTTTAAAGAGAAAAGTCTCACCAATTCTTCGTAACTTCTATAATGCTCATTTCCTTGCCAATCCAACCTTTTAGGAAGCAACTAAATGAAGGAAAAATAAAAAAAAAAAAAACGTGAGCGGTTAAAGGGGAAAGGAGGGATTACAGACCACATCCAAAACAATGTGTGTTGAGGGAGGAAAAGTTGAGACAGCGGCAGAAACTTGAATGACTTGCAAAGGAAACTTTTGACTACAGCAAGATTTCATCAGAGCCCACACAGACCTGGTGCTGCTCCAGCTCCTGCACCAGCACCTGCAGATGGAAGGGAAAAAACATAGAGTCAGGGACAAGCCACGATTTAGCTTCTCCAGAGAGGGGGACGCGGCAGCTCCCACCTCCCCACGACCCTCTGCGGGCAGCGCGGGGTGCCCGCGCCACGGTGAGCCCCGGACTCACCTTCAGCGCTCTCCTGCAGGGCCCGGTGCTCAGGAACCGGGCGATGAGGAAGTAAAGCTCTGTAAGAGACACGGGCAGAGACACGGGGGATGAGCCGGGGGGCGGCCGGGACCCATCCTGAGGGGGGGGCAGGAAGATGGCGGCACCGGCGGCACCTCCTCACCCCGGCCCGTGGTGTTACCTGATTCAATGAGCGGCAGCGACGCGCCGGAGCTGGAAGAGGCCGCAGGCTCGGCCATGGCGGGCTGAGGGCGGCGGGCCCGGCTCGGCACGGCGCTGTCAGCGCCTCCCCTCCCTCCCCTCACAGCCGCCCCCCCGCTCCCCTCAGCGCTCCCTCCCTCCCTCTCCCCCCT
>VZRN01003143.1:571264-639626 GCA_013397935.1 Dasyornis broadbenti | reverse complement strand
CTGCGAGCCACAGCCTGGCTGCGCAGGGAAACCGCCTCCCCCCTCCCCATCCCAGCAGCGCCAGCGGCTCCGCAACAGGATCCAGCCGGATTGGCGCGGGGGGAGCGGCGCGGGGCACGCTCCGCCTCCCCGCCGAGCGCACCGCCTCCTCATTGGCCGCCGCGGGTCACGTGGTGCACGTGTCCCCGCGTCCCCTCGCACGGCCGCCGCCGCCGCCGCCGCCGCCGCTCCGCCCGGGCCTGGTCACCGTCCCCATCCCGGGGTCCCGTTGGTGCCGCTGGCGGCCTCCATGGCGGAGAGCGGCGCCTGGCTACTGGTGCTCAGCGCCGTGTTCCTCTGCAACGCGCTCAAGATCCTCCTGCCCTAAAAGGCCTCCATCGTGAGTGGTGGCACCGCGCCCGCCCAGCGCCCGCGGGGATGGGGAAGCGGGAGGGCGGCGCGGACCGGAGGGGAACCCGGGTCGCCGGGTCGTGGGCAGGGCGTTAAGGAGATATCTCCGGCAGCTGAGCGATGGGGGAGAGCGGTGCCGGTTCAGGGGGGCTCCCAGTGTCCGTCCCGCACTCCCGGCTGTGACGGGCAGGGTCTGGTCCTGCTCCTGGCATTGGGAAAAAAGAAGCTCACGCTGGAGATGGTGGAACCCAGCCCCGCTGCTGGGTGGCTCCCGAAGCCCCGGTCACAGCGGACGCTGAAGTCAAATTCTGGGGGATGAGAACCGGTGTGTTAACTGATACTCCTGAGCCTCCAGCCCTTAGGATGGATCACGGAATCATGGAATGGTTTGGGCTGGAAGCGACCTTAAAGATCATTCACTTCCGACCCCCCTGCCACGGGCAGGGAACCTTGCACTAGGCCTGGTTGCTCAGAGCCCCATCCAGTCTGCTCTTTAACACTCTAGGGATGGGGCAGCCACAGCTTCACAGTTTTTGGGAATATGAAGGCCAGCTTTGCTCAGTCTTGCGTGTTTTCAACAGACAGACACCCCCATTGTTGAGACAGGACATCAGCGCATCTGGAGATTGAGGAGTTGAGCCTTTGTAGGAATAAACCTTAAATCTCAGATGCTAATCAGGATGTCCCTGTTCTGATGTGAAGCATTCCTGTGGAAGTGTGGATAATAGAATTGAGAACAAATAAACTCTTTGACTGCCAGATAAACTCACATGTGTACAAAGATGCTGAAATCCCATTGCTCTGCTCTTCCATGGCACTGGCACAGAGATCAGTATGCACCATTTAATGATGGACAAAAATCCTTTAAAACTTAAAATATCCTCAGTAATTTGGGAAGCTGAGCTCGGTGTTACTAGAGATGAGTGATGAAATAGCCATGTGAGGAGAGGCTGAGGGCCTTTGGTTTGTTAAGCCTGGAGCAGACTGAGGTCAAACCTCACCAGGGTCTGCAGCTGCTCTCAAGTGACAGAGCAGGGACAGCTCTGATCTCTGCTCCCTGGGACAGGGACAGCACTGAGGGAGCGGCTGGAGCTGGGCCAGGGCAGGCTCAGGCTGGAGAACAGGGAAAGGGTCTTCCCCCAGAGGCTGCTGGGCACTGCCCAGGCTCCCCAGGGAATGGGCACAGCCCCGAGGCTGCCAGAGCTCCAGGAGCGTTTGGACAGCGCTGCCAGGGATGCCCAGGCTGGGATTGTTGGGGGCTCTGGGCAGGGCCAGGGATTGGAATTTGATGGTCCTTGTGGGTCCCTTCCAACTCAAGACATTCCATGAAAATCTCTGCTCAGCTTCCTGCTGTGGTTCATGACTGAAAGTGGTGTTAATGCTCTCACTGACTGCAGGCCCGAGAACAGAACCGATGGGAAACAAACTCCTTGTGTCTTGGGAAAGCTGGAAAATTTCCTAAGGAACAGGAAGAAAAGAATTTTGTGTCTTTTGTGCCTTCATTTCTTTGGCAAATGGAGTTCATGAACCGACAAGCAGGTGGTGCCTCTAGGAAAGAAATTAGGAAACTAAAAGAAAGGGAGAAAATGTTGGAATACTTGTGTGGTGGAGCTGGAAATGGGGTCACAGAATCATGTAGGTTGGAAAATACCTTCAAGATCTTTTGAGTTCAGCTTCAGTCTGTTTCCTCTCATCTTGTCACTTGTTCCCTCATTACCCAAGGATTTCCTGCATCTCCGTGAAAGGGCCTTTTTTATGGGAGGCTTTTGAGATCATACTTTATACTCATTAAAGCAAATCAGTGGAATTCTGGATCAGTAACTGATAGTTTTCTTTACTTCTTAGATATCCAGACTGTTACAGAAGGATGCAGAGCAGGAATCCCAGATGAGAGCTGAGATCCAGACCATGAAGCAGGAGCTTGCCACCATTAGTATGATGGATGAGTTTGCCAGATACGCCCGGCTGGAAAGGAAGATTAACAAAATGACTGACAAGCTCAAAACCCACGGTACAGTTCCATGTCTGCTCCCTTTTCTAAAAGGAAAAATGTTCTCTATTTCTGGAAAACATTCTGTCAAGAGTGTTTTGAGTTTTAAGTGTTATCCTTCAAACTTTTCTTCCCCATTTTATCCATTTTCAGCTTCCCGTTCCCCCTTCCCTTCCCTTCCCTTCCCTTCCCTTCCCTTCCCTTCCCTTCCCCCCTCTCTCCCTCCATTTTGAGAGCTTGCTTTTGTCTTTCCAAGAATTTCCTGGGCTTCACTGTGTAATTATTTATTTCTCCCAAGTGATGCTAATCACTGAATCATGTTTTGAGTTAAGTCAAGAAAGAAACTATAGTGTGACACAGAACTAGGAGTTTACTGCAGAAGGGTATTTTTAATACAGATACAAGTCATTTGAAAAGAGATTTTTAAGCAGTGTATTGTCCTGCCTTGAAGAGTGAAATATTAAAAAATTACTAATTTTATGTAATTATAATTCACTATTATAAGTAACTGAAAGTCATTTTTTTTCTTTAACAGTGAAAGCGCGAACTGCACAATTAGCCAAAATAAAGTGGGTTATAAATATTGTATTTTACATATTGCAGGTAAGTAAATACTTTGTTATGGATACAACTTCACACAAATCCTCATTAGTGTTACAATTCTCTCCCGGTTTATTGGCCAATGACTCAGGGATCCCCCCAGCACAGGAAGGAGCTGGAGCTGCTGGAGAGAGCCCAGAGGAGGCAGCAGGGTGAGCAGAGGGATGGAGCAGCTCTGCTGGGAGGAAAGGCTGGCAGAGCTGGGATTGTTCAGCCTGGAGAGGAGAAGCTTTGGGCTGAGCTCAGTGTGGCCTTGCAGGGCCTGAAGGAGCCCCAGGAAACATAGAGAGAGACAATTTGCAAGGGCTGCAGAGACAGGCCAAGGGGGAACAGCTTCAAACTGCCAGAGGGCAGGGCTGGATGGGATCTTGAGAAGGAATTATTCCCTGGGAGGGTGGGGAGGCCCTGGCCCAGGGTGCCCAGAGAAGCTGTGGCTGCCCCTGGATCCCTGGCAGTGCCCAAGGCCAGGTTGGACATTGGGGCTTGGAGCAGCCTGGGACAGTGGAAGGTGTCCCTGCCATGGCAGGGTTGGCACTGGATGGGATTTAAAGTCCCTTCCAACCCAAACCATTCCATGATTCCAGTGACACAGAGTTTGTCAAACAGAAAGTTTCTGGAACTGGAAAGGAGATGCTGCTGATAAAATCTGGTAGTTGAGGATAGAAGGAGTTTTTTGTTCCATCTCAGCTCTGTGTTTCTGGTTTTGGGGTGACAAAGTAGGAGTTTGTCTTTGCCTTTTAATCACTGGGGTTTTTTTTTTATATATATGGCACCAAATCCAGGAATGTTCTGCTACATGTAAATATATTTCTGGTTTTGAAAACAAAATATAGCTTCGGCTGAGGATGCAAATCTCCACCTACAGCTGCCACACATTTCCCCACGGTGCCTCATCAGATTGTCTCTGTAGTTCTGACTTGATGCCAGAGAATTTTCTGCTAACAAGGATGGCAGTGGTCAGCCTGAAGATTTCCTTAGGGGACTGTTCATAGGAGTTGGATCTCTGGCAGGCAGAAATTAAGGCTAAAAAGAGTCATCAGAATTTTACAAGTGCTGTGACTGTGTTAGACTCTGCTGGATTGGAACCAGGGTCAGTATTTTCCAAGTTTTCACTGCTACCTGCTAATACGGTGCATACATTTATGATCATACTGAATTTAAGAACATTTGGAACTTGCTGAAGAACAAGTTAAAATAACAAAGAAACCATTCCCTTTCATTAGAATTCATTATTTACTGTTTCCAAATAGCACTGGGAATGTCCTTTGATGGGTGTTATTATCCAAACCAATAAAAATGTCTATTCCAGGCTGCCCTGATGATCTCTCTGATCTGGAAGTACTACTCCGAGCCTGTCACGGTGCTTCCAAGCAAATGGCTGGCTCCCCTGGAGCGCCTGGTGGCCTTCCCTACAGGAGTGGCAGGTAAGGAAAACGACATTCCCCAGCCTCAAAGCATCCATGGATTGACAGCAACTGCTTCTCTCTGACTCCCAGAGCTCAGGGAGGAGTTCGAACACTTGAGCAGCTCTTCCCTGCATGCTCAGTTCTGGTTTCTTCAACTGATGATGAAACGGACACTTTGTCATTTTTGTTTCCACCCAAACAGAGCATTGCCCTTACCTGTATTGAATAGACCCTGGAGAAGATTTAAATTAGAGAATCACCCAAAAGGGAGTTTCTTCCCAGGTGTGCTATGAACAGCTATGTACTAATACCAAACTGCTGTTTTAAATTTCAGGATTTAAATTTTACTTTTTGCCTCTCTCAAATCCTGAACTTAGGTTCAAGCAAAGCACTCTGTGACTCACCAGGCCTTTAACTTCAGATGTTTTCTCTTAGCTCCACAGCAGATGGTTTTGCTCTGAGGTACACTCATCACACTTTAGTTCATATTTGTGTATTTGGTGCTCTTTTCCCAAGACAATCCATGTTTTTTTGGGACCAGCATGGAGTTATCGCCCACCTCTTGAAGACACCCATTTGTATATAAAGAGATGTTTTGTTCCCGTTGGCCTCAGGAGTTCTGAGTTTCATTTTTTACACTTCTGAGGTCGTTTCGAGCTGCACAGGTGGCTCAGGGTTATTGATCCAACAACCTCAGTTGTGGTTTCTCTCTCTCTTGCAGGAGGTGTGGGAATTACCTGCTGGCTCGTGGTTTGCAATAAAGTTGTAGCTATCATGCTGCACCCTTTCAGCTGAAGGAATCCCAGGAATCCACAGAGTCCTCAACTGCATTTGCATTATCACTGTTTTAAATTAATTTAAAAGAGAAGGGACAGTTGTCTTTCATGGGACAAGCTCTGAGACAATCCTTGTTACTCCACTGGGATATCAGTCAGGATTCCTTTTGATTTTTCTTCCCAGAGTTTGTCTTTCAGTTTTGAAAGAACGGCATTGCTGGCTATAGAACTTCATTTTGGGTTTATTCATGGCAGAACCATAAGGTTTTGTCATGGCCTTTTGTCACCAACATCTAAAAGTGTCAGATTTGTGTTTTTAAATTGGAAATGCACTGGCATTAGGAATTAACTTGGGAGCTTTGCTGTTTCTTTGCTGTAAAATGTGGTGGTTTCACCCCAAGGTAGGCTCATGTTTAGTAGTCCAGGAGGGAAGAGGGAGGTGGTTTGCTTGGCTCAGGGTAAAACAGTTTCTTTGTGATTTTTTTTTACCCTAAAATTGGAATATTCTTGCGCTGTCCTAAAAAAATAGATATGTTTAATCAAGTTTTTATCTCTTAAGAGGCTCCTTCAGCTGCCAAAGACAGGCTCCTGTCAACAAAGCAGAAAACAGTGCTGTGGTTCCTGCAGAGGTGATGCTGATTTAGCTTCCCACTCTGGAATTCCCACAGAGGAATGATCTGTTCTGCTATTCCAGGGCCTTTGCCTCCCTGCAGGAAGGAAGGGGCCAGGACCCCTCCAAAATTAGCACTGCCTTTAGAAACTACTTCAAAAGGTCATGTTACGTTGTGTGTATATATGGATTACATTTTTGGTTGTTTGTTTTTTAATGTTAATTTAAAAATTGGGGTTTTATAATAAGGATTGCATTTAACCGACATGAAAAATATCAAGGAAAAAAATGTGATTGAACGTTATTGTATAAATGTGATTTTATTAAGGAAATAAAGCTTTTCAACCCATCTTATTTTTTTAATGTTAACTGCAGTTTTCCTAAAAAAACCCCCCACAATAAAACAAAAACCCCAAACAAACACAAAACCCCAAAATGATGAAACAAATGCCAAACTCATCAAAATCCAAGCCAAAACAACCCCCCTGTGTTAACTCATTAAATCCAAGCCAAAACAATCCCCGTGTCTGTGCGTAAGGAAATACTGGTGGAATCAGCCAGACTCATTTATTTTTTAAATTATTTTTGTAAACCTTTGAAGTGTTGCTGCAAGCAGGTTCAACTCTGAGCATCGTTGTCATCTTTAAAAGCTTCTGCAGTGTAATTTTGCAGTTTTTGAAAGTGCTACTGCCTTTTAAAGTTAACAGAACGCTCCTAATTTTTCCAAACTTCACATCAATTCAGCAAGTGTTTCACGAATTACTGTGAGGACAAAACACAGTCCTCCTCCCCTTGCTTACATAACCTTATACACAGGATTTTTAAAGGCTTTTTGGGGACTGGCTATGCCTGACTTCTCCAAAACAATACTTTCCTCTTGCACATTCATCTCTGGATGTCAGCTGGGGAAGTTACCAGGCAAACTGCTTTGATAAGTTCTAACAGTGGGAAAGAATGAGGCTTTAGAGGTTTCTAATGCTCGTGAAAACAATGCAGGAGCAGATTATTTTTATTAGGGGTGCATTTTGGAAGCTGTTCGGGGAGAGAAGGAACTAAAAAAGTGTTTTCTTTTAGCGCATTGTTGGTCCTAACCCAATAGTGAACCTTACGAAAGCTCGTGTCAGCAAGCTGACAACCACCCAGCTTCCAAATTCCAACAGCCTGGGAATGCAAAAACCTGGAAGTTCCCAAACAAGGACTAACATTTACCTGGTAACAGGTAAAAATGTTCAGGAACTCTAAGTACAAGACATTTTCATGGACACACACCCAGCACAGAATGTTCTTTTGTGACTGTTGTTTTGGAAAAATCGTGTAGAGAAATTGCCAGTGCTTGTAAGATTTAATAAACAGCTAATGAAGAGAAAACGTGGTTTTAAACAATCTGACTGTTCAAATTTTCTAAAGGTAAGCTGACGTGCTTAACTACCAGAAAGAATTTGTGTATTCTCAGGAATGTAACGATGAGCGTTGGGCGCTTCCCACTCCGAACCCGTCACGGAGTTTGAAATTTGTCTCGTTCCGTCCTGCATCCCTCACTTCTCTGCCTTCATCCCTGCGGTGCTGGAACTCGGAGGGTTGTGTCCCTGCGAGCAGCCCTCTCCAAAGAGCTCTTTCATCAGGTGTCTTTTCCTCTCAGCAAATGTCAGGTGGCTGCAGCCCTGCGCTGCCGAGGCCCCGTCCTTGTGCCTGCCCAGGGGGACTTGGCCAAAGGATGGTTCATAGAGCCCAAAGGAAATGGTCCTGCTGGCCACAGCAGGGTCACTGCAGCTCTGGCCTGCCTGCCTCTGGCTGCACAGACTGCCTGCTTTGGATTTGGTACCTGACGTGTGAAGCCCCTGATGCAAATTCCCAACAGCTTCTGAGAAGTACTTTTTTTTCAGCCTAACGGGGTCTTTGTTTGGCATTGCACCTTCACTCCTGGCTTTCTTTTTTTGCTGCTCATCTGGTTTTTTCTCTTCTTTTCCAGCTTCTTCCACTGCATCTCCCTCTTGATTGTCCTCTTTTACTCTGTCACTTGGAGCACTTTGTTCAGTTTTCATCAGATTTTTCAACTCCTGTTTAAGAACTGCTGTCTCTTTTACCATTTCTTCTATAAATTCTGAAAAAATGTGTTCTTCCATCAGTAGTTTCCCCTCTGAAATATTGTGGGGTTGAAGAACATAAGGGTTGCGAAGCTTTAATGAGAGCAAGTACCACATCCTTATTTCATTGCTTCAGTTAGTATTGATGGTATTTCAAACACCATTTATAATAAATACAACGGCATGGAGCAAGATCATTCTGCATTTAATCCAGGTTAATATCTTTATTTTTACTTTTTTCATGATGTGGAATTTAATTAAATTAATTTAGCTGCCATTATATATAGTAATGGCTAAATACATTGCCAGAAAAGTAATGTACAATGCAACAGAGAAGCCAGGTGAGATCTGAACTCTAATTGTCACTTTCTGGCTTTTAAGTGGAACTTAGAGATATTCAGGATTTCCTTTCCCTTAATTCAAAACAGAGTTGCTTGTGTGGAGCAGAATATACAGCAACTCCAGTTTTCAGTAGGAAAAGGAATGTGTGGACAGTAACGTCATTTATCTGTGCAGGGGACAACTTGAAATGGGGTCCTGTGCTCTGGAGAGACCCACAGAATAGCCCCAAAATGAGGCATAATCCAAGCTTAAAGGAGAAATTAGAAGTTGCAGGATCTAAACAAGCCAAGTAAGGCTTCAATAAAAGTCTAATATCAGTGAGAGAAACTCAGATTTCCCAGATTTTCAGGCACAGATTCACAGGGAGCATCAGAGGATCTGTGTTTCCTGTCAGTTTTAAAAGGGCATTTCAAAGACAAGTGATGACTTTGGTTGTCTGGGGGGCTCTGGAAAGGCTGGGGGCTGAAAAGGCAGAGTACAAACCTCAGGAATTAATACATGCCAGGTTACAGGCTCCAGGAAGGGACCTGGCATCCCCTGTTCCTCCTGTGTGTAAAGGTGTGACCTTTAGGTCTCCTGTCATTTGTGACATTTGGAATGACGGGACTCAGACCTTTGTTCTTCCTACAAGACTTAATGGAAATAACAGGAATATTTCCAGAAAGAAAACCTTGAAAGAGGGAACAGCACTGGCTTTTTCTTTCCTCTGTTCTATAAAATTTCTTCAGAATAAAGATGTTTACAGATGAGTCCCTTGCATGTAACTTCCCATGAGAACACAGCCAGTGGCTAAGATAAAATCTCTTTACAGGGATCACTGTAACGAGGAGGTGCTCCCAGCCCTCACAGTCCTTTTCCTTTCCCAGCCATGGAAATACATGTTCACATCAGCTCTCATGAAAATTCCCAACTATCACTTTGAGCTCAGTGCTTGATTCATGTGGATTAACAACTGTTAATTATACTGTTACAGACAGAACTCTGAATTTTTACCAACCTGACCAGGAAGTGCTTTTGGAAGAAGAGCAGGATGGAGATGCCACATCCTGCAGAGCTGCTCTGCTGTCAGTGCAGCACCACCAGCAGCCGCATTTTCCAACCCAAATGGTTCTGTGGTTTCAGTGACACTTCATACATCGTTTGGAACTAGTTCCTGTCAGCCAGCTGCCAGTTAATGGCTGCCAGACCCACAGAAATTACCAGAACTTCTGGTTATTTGCAAAGATAAAGCGAGTTTCTGAAAGAAATTTTAGACATACCTCTGTGTGTCCTGTTAGAAGTTTCTGGCATTGGTATTTTCTTGGTTATTTGCTTTTCTTTTCTACACTGGGCATCTGAACATGCTTCCTTTGCTTTAGCTTCTCCACCCTTAACTTCTGAAAACTTCTTCTCCTACAATTGGCAATTAAAGGTAAAAGTAATGAGGGAATGCTTGTTTAGTGACTTTTAAAAGGACACAGTCAGTGCAATACTTATAAAAAGATCAGGAATTTCTTATTGCTGTTCCATTCTTATTTTTCATCACAACATTTTTTTCTGTACTGTATTTACATTCATGCAAGATCCAAATCCTAGGGAGTTAAGATGATGGATCAGGCCATCCAGACATATAACTGCAATTTAGGGAATAAGACACACCTTAGCTGAGAGTTTAAACAGGGGATTGGATTTGGATCCAGATCTTTCCCACCTTTTTTAGCTGGATTGGTTTTTTTTCTGTTTCCTGGTGCTGTGACAGCAGCAGTTCTGTAAAGCTCTCTTTATCTACTTGTACTGATCTGTCTACTCTCAGACCTGTTGAATAGGACAAGCATTAGCAATACAGTGGTTTCTGGAATTAAGTTGTTGATATAAACAAAAGATATCTCTGACAGCTGACAACACTGGTTTGTGGCCTAGGATTGAAACATTTTTTTAATGCATATCTTAATGCCCTTTAATAAAGAAATTATTTGTTCTGCCCAATCTATAAATGCTGAAACCGGACACAAACAGCCACCTGGATTTCTGAGCCTTTTCATCTACACATCACTACATCCTAAACATACTCATATACATAAATATATATAAAAGTACACTACAAAGTCCTGTTCAGATAGAAATGTAAAGTCAGACAAGTGTGTTTATGCCCCAGAGCCCGTATAACTTTTGGTTCCATTCTTGTGTAAATTTGAAAGGTCTGCTTTGAAGCCTCAGAGTTCAGCTTCCTAAATTTGGATCTTTCTGGAACCCAACTCATCATGGGACATGCTTAACACGGTTTGAAAGTTGATGGACTTTGGAAGAGATTCCAAGAAAGTGATTGAATGAGATGCTTAAAGAAATAGCGGGATACGAGATGGAGAAGATGAGTATATTGTTCCTTTACTCTATTTTTGGAATAATTTTGACTTGAGTACGGCCGATGAGAAAGTTGCTACCACCACAGCAGCAAAAATGGGATCTCACCCACATCCACATTCGCCCTTATTCCCAGTTTGAGCTCAGAAATCGAAGGATAAAATGCATAAAAATGGTGCCCTCGCAGCGTTCGCAGATGGGTGGTGAAACGGCCGCTGGTGCCCAGCCTGGGATGGCTCTGATGCTGTGGGGGGAATGGGCTCTCCCAGTTGCTCCAGGGGCTTTTCCAGCCGGGATCAGCGGAGCGTTCCCCGGGATCGGGACTAGGGGGCGCTGCCCCCCCAGGTGAGCCGCTGCCACCTGCCCGCTCTGCGCTCCCAGCGAGAGCCCCTGGAATTCATGGCTCCATCCAATCAATCCATTTCAGTTACGAGCACAGAGCTTTTTGACCACCTAAGGAAGCCTCCCTTCAGCCATTTATCAGCAGTGTTAAAAAACCCAGCCCCAAATTTCAGCTTTAGTTTCCTGCTGGCTAAAAACTTCTGCAAACATCAGCTAGAAATTAATGACCTGAAGAGGCAGCTCTTTGGAAATCTGCTAAAGAAAAATTCAATTCAAGAGTGAAAAGGAAAACAAATACTCAGTGATTCCGGCTCTGGGTTTCCAAATCCATTAACTGGCAGAGAATGAAACCTCTATTGGTCAAAAATTCCAGAGGATCGGGCAACTTTGCTTGGAAGCTTTACATTACAAAATATCATGTCTCTCTCCAGCTAAGCTCCCTTATCTTGCTTAAAGGAAAGAAGAATTTAAATAATAAACAGTGATTAAGTACCACAATTCAGTAGCAATGTTGTACAAGGCCATATGTGAGTAAAATTTTTTCAACAGTGTTGTGTGGTGTAACTGAAACTGGAATTCAGAGCTTCATTAAAAAGGTGTCTGACTTGGGATGAGGACCAGGAATGTGGGTTTTTTTTCTTAATTTTACACCTTGAATAACCAATCTTTTCCCTGTAGTTCACTGGTGATTAAGGCAGAGTTAATGGGTTTGCAAAGGCAATGAAGAGGGAAAACAATAAGCAACTGAGTGTGATTAGATTTTGTACTGCTGTCATAATTTGAGGAATTCTGCGGGCATGTGCAGTATTTCCAGCAGACAGGGTTGCTAAGTGCTCTTCAGTATCCACATAAAGCAAGTCCTGATTCCTGCTTCAGTTTAGGAGCAGGAATATCTGATCAGTGTTTTCAAGAGGTGCCTCACCCAGGGAAGTCCATGTTCACATCATTCAGTCCCAAATTCTGGGTGTAATTGAGTCAGACTGGGGCATCTCAAACAGCACTGGTTGGCTTTAATCAGCTGAATCCCTCTCCTGGCAGCTGCCTTTGGAATTTTGGATGGACAAGGCTGCATGTTATACATATTTCTCCTCAATATTTATCTCGGCATCCATGTGAAAGAAATACTTTTTACTAAAGAGCTCTTTCTTCCTCGATAGAACTTAATGTGCTTTGCTCTCTTCCATCATTCAAGCCTTTAAACTTTCTAAACCCTTTCAGCCCGTGAAAAAGCACTACTTTAGCATTTAATTTGGAACGTACCTCCCAGTTCTAAACCAGAGGAAGTGTCACTTATGTAAACAAAAGAAGAAGATTATTATAGACATACTTTGGTCATTAGGTACCCAGTCACTTCTGTCCCTCAGGGCTTTTGGCATCCTATTTGCATAAATATTCTTTATGTAAAGTTGCCGATCTTTTTCCTAAGGAGAAACAAACACTATTAAAATTCTGATAGACATTAAGAATTACTTTCCCATGCTGGGTGAAACCTATTAGGGATTTCACCTTTTGCCAGGCCCACATGGTGGCTTTGTCATTTACATTTTTCCAGAGTAAATATTTTTTTGCCTTTACTTCCTCTTTTTTGTTGATTTTTTAGAAATTCATTTACTCAAAGCCCTTGTCATGCACTCAGTTGTTTCACAACCTGTTGTTCTGGTGGTGACATAAACTCCAGAGGGCACATTTTGACATTTATTTAGCAAGATTCCTCTTTCCTTAAGGAAATCTTCCTTAAACACAGAAGAGAGATCTCAGTAACACACTCACCACACCAGTTTTCAGTGGGAAAAAAACAGGAACTTCATTTACTTGGGAAAATTACAATTTATCCTGTAAGTGGAATGGTCTGAAATAAGACAGGTGCCTAAAACTACGAATGTGTAAGAATAAACTCTGTCCTGGCACAGAAATAAGGTCGGTAAGCATGTCTTGTCTTCTTTGTGGTAAATCAAGAGAGGATTTTGCGGATCTAAGTAGAAAATTCAGAGATCTGGACACACAGAGAACTGTGGAGAACAGATGAAACAGAACTATTTTAGACAAGTGTTATGGTGAGAACTCTAGAATAATTTACATTTTGGGACAGTTTTCTATTGGTGTTCCTGAGATTATAATTATTCCCATCTCCCAGATCTGCACATCCAGGAGGAGATCAGGCCTTGACAGGGAAATAGCGCTGCCAAATACCAGGAGGAAACTTCTGAATCTGCTACACGGGGAAGAGGGACAAACAACACCCCTGTGCAGAAATCCAAACCTCCATGACTGCTCAGGAATTGCCTGTCCTGCCCTTCACAATGTCTGGGAAAACTCTCCTTAACAGCATCTTTCACAGACATTTGATTCCATTTGGGAAGAGAAAGCTCCCCACTGGGATCACCTTGGCACAGAAATAAACAAAGAAGTGTATTTTAACTGGGATACAAACGCAATCATGAAAAAGCCACAAGGGATTCCAGGCTTTCTGGAATATGTACTTGTTTTCTTCATTACAACTCATATGACATTCCATTCCTGGAAGTTTTGGGTTTCTTTTATTTAATTTTCCTAGATGTTTTACAAGCATTACAGAAGATGCTGAACTGGACCTATTTGTCCCAAAAACATTTGTCTAAAAATCAAACTAGAATTTGAACAAACTCTTGAAACATTTCCATGAGTCTTTTTGTTAAATTTTAGTTTTGCAGGTTGTAATGTTTGCCTCATTTTGATTTGTTTCTGTCAGGGAGCCCATTTAAATGGAATAGATGAATATATTTGACCCAGATCTGGCAAAATGGTAACACAGTGGTGTGGATTTTTGTTCCATTTCTGATGCACTAATCTCTACTTCAATTTATTATTGAACTACTTCTACTAAACAGGCCCTACCATAATGTCAGAATTTGACTTTTTTTTTTTTGCTTTTTAAAGTAGTTTACAAACTCAGGCAGGAAGCAAAAATTCCATTAGTAAATAATAGGAAAGAAGCAAAAGGAGCAGGTAACATTAAATACATGAATTTTCTTGTGGAAACAGAAACCTGTATAAAATCTGGACTACCTTAATTTTTTGGTGAACAGAGGTAATTTCCATGATCAAGTTCTTTGTGATTATCCCAGCTTCCAGAAGTTTTTTACTCTCATTTGCCAGCTGACGACTAAAGGTGCTGTTGTTCAGCTTCAGCTGCATTTCCAGACTCTTAAAAAAGTGACAGATTTTACCATATGGATGTACTCAGTGTGACAGTTGAGAAATTTCAGTTCTTGACAGATTTAAAAAATAAGTGTGCTAATAGAAGAAATTTAAGCTCATAATTATATATAATAACAGTTGTTATCTTCTAATTATAAATAATATTATAAATTATATTGTAAACAATACATGAAATGATAATGAAGTATCTGAAAAATTACTTTCAAAATGAGAAAAAAACTGTTTAAAACCTAATTTCACCAAAAAAAATTGGTTTTGGCATTCAATCATTAAAAATAAGGCCATCCATTACCTTTCTGATGGATTAATAAATACAGTAATCTCTAAGAAATATTAAGGTTTTCTATTCCATGAACTGTGGCAGAAAAAGGAGGTTTAGTGTAAATGAAAACTTGGTAATTTATTGGGTACTTCATCTTCAGAACCCAGCGCCATGCACTGAAATTCTCGTTCCTAAAACTGTAGGACACCCAGCCCTATGTGCCTTTTATAGCTCCTCACCAGGACTTCTGGAAACAGGAAGTTTTTAAAAGAGGGTCTTGAATTCAGCTGTTAATGTTTACAGTTTCTCTTAAGATTTACTGAGGCTTTATTTAATTCTATGCATAATAGACCCCATGGAAAATGGAATTAACTCCTTGAGGACAATGGAAATGTCACTCTTCCGGTTTTATATTAAAATCTGAAGTTCCTGTCTTTTCTGTGCCAGGGTCAGTGAGAGGAAAGAGACATGAGATATTAAAAGGAGATGAATTACCTCCTCTTTAACTTCCTTACGCTCAGGAGAGCACTGGATCAAACAGCATCCAGTGCTACAGGATTATATCAGAATCATTCACGTGACAACAAACAGCCAAAAATGCTCCACTACTCTCGCACCAAAATCTCTCCTGCTCTGCGATCCTTGTGATTCCCTCCCATTTTAGGATATTCTACAATCCTACATTCCACAAATACAATACCATGCAGGCATTACCTGTATCCTCTCATCCTTTGCTTCCAAAGCTTCATTAAAGACCGACAATCTGTGATCCAGCTCCTCCCTCTCTGCAAGAGCTTTGTCTTCCGACAGCTCAGCCAAGGTCTTCAAATCGCCTTTCGTTTTCCGCAGCTCTGCTTCCACTTTCTTGAGCTCCCTGGCTGCTTTTTTCTCAGCTTCCTGAGACATCTTCAAGCATTTCCTCAGATCTTTCATCTCATTCCGATGACCTGCTAGAAGCTCCTGCAAGTGGCTCTCTGCGTTGTTGTATCTGTCGATGGCCCTCGCGTGCCGGCGCTTGAGCTCTTTCAAAGCCTGGTTTTCCAAGCTCGATGCCTCTATTTTCCTTTGCAAGTCAAAGATTTCGTTCTTCAGCTCTTTAATTTTGTGGAGCCTCGCTGATGATATTCGCTGAGCCGTGGCGTTTTTGTCCTGGTAAACCACGCTGCTCTGCAGGGTTGAAAAGGAAGAATTCAAACACGGCGTTTTTGCGGCCAGCCATTTTCTTCCTCCTGCTTTGAGATCAGAGAAAATTGACACAGAGCAATTATTTGAGACAAATCAATTACTGTGTGCCTTTTCTGCTCATATAAGCTCCTACTGCTAATTAACTGCTACTCCTAAATGGCTCATCCAACAACATAACCATGGTTTCTTTCCAAAATGGCCCAAAACTCCAGCGTTCAGTGAGCAACCTGCCCTAGGGGAAGGTTCCCTGCCCATGGGAGGGGGGTGGAACAAGAGGATCTTTAAGGTCCCTTCCAGCCCAAACCATTCTAGGATTGTGTGATTCAAATATTTCCTAGATAAAGGCATTAAATATTTTATATCTCTGTGTATTTCTGTGGCTGCAGTGGACCGCAGCTAGCAGCCAATGGAAATAAATGGAAATAAATCAATGGAAATCAATGGAAATCAATTTTCTCCCTGTCAATCATGCACTTCACTAATGTAGCCACGATCTGATGAACCAAACTCAACCCATCAGATTCTACGCCTTGAATAGGTGCACGATGAAAAACCCCAAACAACAGTAATCTACAGCTCTGTCAGGACTCAAAAACCAACATGACCCCAACAGCACACGGTGAAAATCCCTGCAGCTGGGATTTCTACCAGCTTTTTACAACTTTCCAGTCAGTTGTGAATTAAATGACATTTTAAAACCTTAAATGCTCATTGCATAGAGTAGGTGTGCAGTTGTCGATGTGGTTTCTAAACAGAAATTAAAAAAAAATTATTAATGGGCTCTTCTCAGTGTGTTGTTGCCATTTGCCTTTCCTTATGGCCAGGAATCTGGGTGAATTAGTTCCTTTTTTTTTTTTTTTTCCCCCTGAAGCAGAATTAGAATTTTAAAATAGTCAAGACTGTAAATCTGAGTGTATTCCCCTTTTTCAGGCACATATTCAATTTCACTACATCCCTCACAGCATTTCAGACAGAATTTTGCTAAAAAGTTTACTATAATTTATAGATCACCTCCTATTTTATGGATAAAACAGGCAAGGTCCTGACCTACAAAAGCACCAGAGTAAAAAGACAGATCTTTTCAAGGATTTCTGTCTGATCCAATGTTTTCTGTAACAAAATATTGTCACACAAATATTTGCAAGATTACATTTCTTATTTTATTTTGCCAGAATGGACTGAGACGATGGAAAAGGGCAAATATGTTCCTGCAAAAGCTGTCAGAAGTAAAATGCATTTCATTTCAAGTACTCATGGACAAACAAAAATAAACACTTTATCCAAATTATATATAACATCTACAAATATATACAATAAATTATCCACCACAGGTAGAGGTCAATAATGATTTTTTGCTAACTAGATTTTAAAATGTCATTATTTTTTCTGGTCTTTCATGCCAGTATAGCTTCCTGACAGGGGCATATAGTAACAGAGATTATAACAGAGACAATCAGTGGTTCTTCTCTTGTTTTTTTTTGATTGATTTCCATATTGTAGTTTTGGTCAATCAAGATGAAATTCTGAAGCTCATCAGGAAAAGGGTTGCTGGTTTTCCACTCATTTTTTTGATGTGGCCTGGTAGGATTCAAAAAAGGATGGGGCTAGATGTGAAAAGATGCGGACATGGAGAGATTCCTCACTGATCACATTGACATGAATTCCATGTACATCTACGTATTTGTTCTGTATGCTCATTCCATTGAGGCACAAACTTCATTTCACATGATACACCAAGCTGGCCAAAAAATGGCTGTTTTCTGACACTTTTGTGGGTTATTTTTAATAATTTTCTCCATGAAAGGCTTTTTCACACTCACCACATGATGCATGGTCAGAAAACAAAATGTGGGAGAGCCATTTTCAGGTCCTTGGATTAAAGCTGAGGAATAAAGATTGCCAAGGTGCTCCCACATGCCAGGTGATTATCCCCTTCCATCACTGAGTATTGCGGGATAACCCAGTAGGCAACCTCTCTCTCTCTTCACGCCCCTTACTGGTATTTGAAGCATAATTTATTATAGTCTTTCCCTGAAAAACTGTTGTCCCTGTGTTCCTAATTATTGACAAAAATGCCAAAGAAAGGGAGCAATGATATTTCAGAAAACAAATTACCTTTTTTATCACCTTGGGCGAAGGGACACTGACCACATTTCTTTTTTCCCTTTTTCGTCTTGTCCTTTTTCTGTGTTTCCTTCTCTTCAGGTCCTGGTGTCCCTACAGCTTTGCCTCCCCTGACTCTTTCAGGATCGGTCACCGACAAAGCTCTTGGAATCATCACTGTGAGAGAATGTTCACTTGTGTCTCCTCTAATAGGTCACTATGCTACCTGCGATTTTATAGTATTTCGTGTCATAAAAATACCATTTAGTCATACTTTTCAAGAATTAGACAGCAAGTCAGATCACAAAATTAATTTATCCCTTAAAAGAGCACAAAACCCACCTTAGCTGCCATATTAACACTACAGGCAGAGAATGCAGAAGAACCTAAAGCTATTTTAATATGTCTGTAAAAAGCATGTATTTAGCATAAAATAAATAATTCTATCTAATTTTCTCTTTGTGAATAACTGTTATGCTTATTTTTCCCCCCCCTTTTTTTCTTTTTCTTTTCCCCCATTTTTTTCTTTTTTTCCCTTACTAAGGCTACTGGAGAGTACAAGCACAGATCAGTTTATTCTCCTGGCAGAATTATTTAAACCCTGTAGTTCTGGTAAAAATTATTTTTTGGGATATGGCTCAACCAATCCAATTTTTTTTCTATTGCATCCCAATCCACTTCAGGTGAGGAGAGAGAGGCAAGTTTTGCCTTAATACACATTTGTGAAAAGGAATTATGTTCTAAACACACCCCAAAGTGAGATTAAAACACAAAAGAGGTTAAATGTTGGGATGCAAAGTGATAATTAAACTTTTATTTTTTGCATGAAAGAGGAAAAAAATTAGAAAAGTAGGAAAATATATCCTTATAGTGGGTTTTGAGAGTGGCAAAGTCACATCCACCTCATAGCAACAGCACAGCAGTGGAGAAATTAATCTTTGCTCCCTTCAAATTCATTGGCTGCTCCTGGGGATCCAGGTGAAGTTCAAATGATTTATGAAGAAGTTTATTATTCTCTCACCTGACGTATCAACTGCAAGGTCTTTTAATGCCCTTCAAACAGGGTGTCTCATTTTCTAAAATAAAACAATTAGAAGCTTTAACTTTCAAACTCAATCTTGGAGCAGCAATGGAGAAACTCTCCTTATTTTTCTCTCCTTCCCTACAGACTGCTTAGACCATAGTTTTATAGACAAAGAATCATACCCAGTAGTAGAATAAGTTGTATATTTTGGGGGTCTAAAAAGAGCATGGAAAGGAAATTTGAGGGGGGTTTAAATGATGTTTTAGTTCACACGGATTTTAACAGGTGTCCTTCACTAACAAAATATGTAACTATTTTCTTAGAACTTTCTATCTCCATTGTTGGCATTTTTGCTTTGTGCTGGCATTTCATCTTAAATTCAATTAAATCAAATTTCTTAAAGGGGAGAAGGGAATCACATAGCTCCCAAAGAAAATTAAAAAACATAATTCAGGATTGCACAGAACATTTTAGGCTGAATCAAAACAGTTTCATTACTCTTAATTCTTTTGCATGAACAATTTTTCCTTGTGGAATACTGAGGAATGTCACAGTCCTGCTAAATCTGAGGTAGTGCAATAACCCACAAGAGATGAGAAATCATATTTTGAGCATTAGGCAAAGCCCAGGTTGGTACATAGATCTGTATTTGTGTTTAAATTCGATTTGGCGCTGCCAACACTTTCTAGGCAAATTGTCTTTAAAGCAAATCAGCTTAAATTAAACTTAAAACTACTGCTTTAATTTGTTTTTATGAGTAGTGTGGTCTCATCCCGAGCAGGTGTTGAGAAGTAAATAAAATAGAAAAGGAGAAGACAGGAAAATCAAAGGTGAAGGACAAGAAACACAGATATTAAATGAAAGATACTGAAGTAGAATTTAAAAGGCAGTAGCTGAAATGGGGCTGGAATGGACAAACTCCAGGAGAATTTATGTTGAAAATGTGCAGGAATAAAATAATTAGGGCCAAACCCCTGTGTTGAAGATGAAAATGTCCTGGCAGCTCCCTCAATGTCCCAGCCGGACTCACAATCCCCCAGCTAGTCCCGTGTCTTCCCTCACCCTGTTCCCCGCAGGTGAAGGATCCCACCTTAACCCGTGTCCTGTCTGGGAATCTCTCCCCACAGCCACCCCAGCGTGTGCCGTCCCCTCACGGCCTCAGGAGCTGCCATCACCGGCCTTCATTGCTGCTGCTGGGGCAAATGGCGGCAGCACCCTGGGAGCGGGCTCTCACCCTTTTCCTCCCTCTTCCCCCCCTCTTCCCTCACCCCACACCCTGCAGAGGAGCCTCTGTGTGTATTTCCACCCTCATATTTCAGTACCACACCGGGGCTTTAATGGGAATTTGCCGATGTGGGTCCTGCTGTGCCTTGGCCACGGAGGCGCCTCACGGCCTGGGCTCGCCCTCAGAGTGCACAGGCCGGACCCAGTGGGCTCCAAACTTAGGGTTAAATTCCACATTCTTATGTTGAAAAAGGGGAAAAATCCCTTCAGAACGAAGTGATATTTTCCTTCGAGGCTGCACGCAATGGGAGTCATGACCCAAAGCCCTCACGAGCCAGCCCCAGGTGGGCTGTGGCTTTGGGAATGGCATTTCCATGTGTGGATCAGTGAGTATTTCAAGGATGAAGCTGAGCAGGAGCGAGAGTTCATTGGCAATTCTGTCCCAGAATTTGACCATGGACTTTTGGTGGTGAAAATATTTACTGCTTTGAGGACATGGTGTGACTCTTGTGGATGGTGCTGTGCAGGGCCAGGAGTTGGACTCGATGATCTTTGTAGGTCCCTTCCAACTCAGCTTATTCTGTGATTCTCTGATAAATTATTAGCATCATTATCACAAGGTTTATCAGCATGCTGTGAAGCCCAGGACCACTTAATCCTTTGCTTGTACTTCTTCATGGTACAGAAAACCAAATAATTTGGAAACATTATATTCCAAATGGCCAGTCATTTCCCAGGCTATACTCACATATAAAATCTCCTGAGAAACAAGGACATGTAATAACTTCAGGCAATAATTTATGCTTTTTCACTTTTTTTTTTCGGTTTTGGGTTTTTTGTTTTTTTTTTTTTTTTTTTTGGGTTTTTTTTTTTTTTTTTTTTTTTTTGGTGGTTGTTCTTTTTCAGGAAAATACTCTGAAAATACCTGCTTCTAATAGGCTTTTTGCTGGAGCTCCTGTTGCCTCTCAAAAGTAAAAAGAAATGACAGATGGTGAGCCACAGTAAACAGTGCAAACTATCCATACTGTTATTTTTAGTTTTCAGTGCCATTTTTCTGGATCCCGATTCCATACATGGAGTACTGCATTTCCACCTTCACATACTTAGTAACACAGACAAAAAAATTCCTTTCAACAGCATTTTTACTCTTTACTTTATTGCTATATAACAGTGCATTCGATCCTATCTAATCAATTCTGAAAATAAAGTATTACAGTCCATTTTAAGTGTTTTCAGGATCAGACATTGCTATGTTCAGTCTTACCATGTGAAATGTGTGTTTCTAAAACCCAGTCCAGTTTCACCTCTGGCACAGGGTCAGCTTTACTGAGCTCATGTTGCTCACAGCAGAAACAAACTTGGCCCTTAAAATTTGAAAATAATCTGTGACCAGTTAACATTCTTCAAATACTTCTCATGCCCAGAGATCTTCTTAAGCAAGTAGGTGCAGGCAGCCACTGAATTGTGGCGATCTCTGGGGTAGAAGGCGACAACCAGATGGAAAAAAAGACCATTCTGGATAACACAGGAGAACAGGATTTTTTTGGCCAAGTATTCTGGACCTCTCCTTACATCTTGTGCCCTGGAAATTTTCACTGGTGATGCAAAAAGGAGGAGAAAATGCAACAATAGGTTCTGTTTACATGGAATCAGCCAAATTACCCTCCTCAGTGCCTGGCAGTGTCCTGACACACATTTATGTCAGGAAAGTCCCTGAGCCCTGCACTGTTAGATGATGATCTGAATTCTTTCAAGCTGAGAGCGTTTGTAACCAAGGCTTATTTCAATACAATCTCTGCTCTAATTACTGCTGCATCTATGCACCACTTGCCCTCCTTCCCCTTCCCTTTTCATACTCAGAAATGTCCAGCTACAACTCCAAAGCCTTGCTGTGGCCGGGGAAAGCTGTTTCCTGCAGGACGTAGCTGTGACAGTGCCCATGCAACCCGGCAGCTTTGGGATTGCCCCCAGCACGAAGCTGCCAGCTCCCCGTCCCTTCTCCCTTCTCAGTTGTCCCTTCCCTCCCTCCCAAATATTTCTCCAGCCCTGTCTCATTGGTGCATTACTCTCCCTTGCCTTTTTTGGGCTGTCACCCTGTCAATCTAATGCAATAAGGCCAGGGGCAGGTGCAAACCCCTTGCTATGGCTCCTCTTACGGACCAATCCTCGTCCCAAAATACCCAAGAGCCAATGGAGTGGGAAAACCCGGGACCCCGGGGAGAGGGAGAGGGCAAAGCTGCCGGATTGCTGGGGGGAGGGGGCATCCATTTAGGACCCGGGTCAGCTTAGGAGCTGCCGAGCATTTGGATTCCTCTTGGGATCGGAGTGACTTGTGGATAGCAGGGCTGCTCTGCTGGTTCACTCCCATCACTGGCAGCATGGTGATCAAAGTCTTTGTCGCCACATCCTCGGGGTCTACAGCGGTAGGTGACTCATTTAACATCCTCCTCTCCCTGCTGGGATCAGGGTGGGGAATTAGCCGAGGAGATGCCAGGAAAGAGCTTGAACGTGACGAAAAACACTGGAATTCCTAGCAGGAATAAACCTTAGTTTTATTCTGCATTGACCACCTTATTCTTGAAAGCTGCTCAGGATGTAAAGAATTCCTGTCGGTGCAGGCTGGCTTGCCTGTGAGATTTTACCACAGTTATAATATTTACGTCTGATTTATCTGTCATTAATAGATTTAACGCTGTTTGGGAAAGTATGTGCAATATATATACACTGAAGAAGGAAAGAGTGGGTATTGCATTTGTGCAAAGGTGAAGGCAGACTGTTTACAGGAGAAAATAAAGTGTTTGTTTTTAAAAGAGACTTTAGGACACTGCTCCTGCAAAAGGCGAACTCTGTCTAAGAAAGAGCCTGGAGCTGAATATGCAGAAAAACTTCCTCCCCAAGCCCCTCACTTTCGCGAGGTTTTGGGACGTTTTTTGTTTGGTCGGTGTTTCCTTTTCTTTTTGGTTTGGTTTTCTTTTTGGTGTGTGTGTCTCTTGAAATGCTACACTGATGATTTGTAGCATTGAGATCTCCTGCCGTAGCTGTCAGCAGAGAATATCAGCTGAAGGGAAGGGCATGCGAATAGTGGGGAGGTTGGAAGTCCGTGGGAGGTGGGAACCGGGAAAGGACTGTTTCCTTTTATATCCAGTTCCCAGACGAGCTCAGATTTCAGTTTTCCTTTGGCACTCCCTCCCTCCCTCCCAGTGACACGGCTAAACAAACTTGGCTGGTGCTTGCACAGAGCTGTAACTACATCTCTATCTCCCTGACACCAGCTGCATTTCTTTAAGAAGCTTCCAGAGTGGAAAAGCTCCAAAACTCACCCTGGTTTATAGGATCATCATCTGTAGGAAATGAACCACGGGTCCTTCACTGAAGTTCCAAGTGGAATACTGCTGAGGAAGTTTGCAGTTCTCTCACCCAGCCTGCTCCTAAGACTGACACTCTAAAATTACTAGTGACATTTAGCATTCCCTTTTTTTGATAATAAACCTAGATACAAGGGAAAAAAAAAAAAGAAAAAGAAAAGAGGAAGTTGGGAACTTCAGATTCTGTGATTTGCAATTTGTGATAGAGCATTAACTGCTCACGTAGCTTTATAAATTGCCACTTTTTGTGCATGGGCACTCTTCTTGCTCCTGTTCGGCCTGTTTTGGTCTCCTTTGGAGACTCCAGAAGAAAAGTATGGAATCTTCACATGGCAATATTCCTCTGTATTTGCTCCTTTCTGGTGTGCTGGGGGTGTGTGTAGCTGTAGCAATCTCAGCATGTGTTCAGTTTACGGATTCCGAATTGCAATGCCGAGCAGCACCCTGTGTTCAGCTGGAGTAGCCTTCTACATTTTCTGGTGAACATGGATGGAAGGTATCCTTTCAATGAACCTTTAATGAGTTCTAGTATGGATAAAATAAAATTCACTCACTTAAGGAGTTAGCACAAGCCTCAATATATCAGTAAAATCCTATTAAATATAAATTTTGTATCAAGCATGTACAGCTTTTCCTGAGAGGAATTAATTTAATCCCTGAACAGTTCAAATTGGAAGTTTAAATTGTCCTAGTAGCTCTGGTGATCTCTTCAATGTGGCTGATCTCCATCAAACACATGTTGTTGATTTTGAATTTCAAAATGAGATGGGTCCAGCCTCTGGTGTAAATCAGCAGAGGATCATGGGCAAAGAATGAAAAACACCTCTATTTTATGTACTACATGGTCACCCTACTCACTGCAAGTGGTTTTCATGTTAATAAATACTTTGTGCAAGCGAATGCAGTGAACCCAGTGACATTCTGGTGCTCAGGATCTGATGATGCTGGAATGTTAGAATTTACTATGGCTCTGGAGCACGTCTGCAGTCTGTATTTTTCCCCTCAATGCTTCAGAAATTTATTTTAAATATCTCCAGTTTTATTATCTTTCTGCTCCAGACTTAGCTGATATTGAACTATTCATTAAGGCAGGCAGGAGTGGAGACACTTATTTACAGCACTAAATGCTTGGCTTGGAGCAAACAATGAAAAAATAAAATAATTTTGTTGCTAGTCACAGAAGTGTTTAGGATTTGATAATATTCTGCAAGATTCTACATTGCAGGAGAAAGAGGATTCATGTCTTACACAGAGGGAGTCGTACAGTCTTGCTTCCTACTGCTCATGGTTATGACATCCCTAAAATCCTTTTATTTCCAGAGATTTTGCTGGCATTTTATGAACTTGCCCCCCTTCAAATCTGCATCAAAAGCAGCATAACCAGCAGGGCAAGCGAGGTGATTTTGTCCCTCTGCCCCTGTGCTCAGGTGAGAGCCCAGCATTGCTCCAGCCCTGGGGCCCAGCACAGGAAGGAGCTGGAGCTGCTGGAGAGAGTCCAGAGGAGGCAGCAGGGTGAGCAGAGGGATGGAGCAGCTCTGCTGGGAGGAAAGGCTGGCAGAGCTGGGATTGTTCAGCCTGGAGAGGAGAAGCTTTGGGCTGAGCTCAGTGTGGCCTTGCAGGGCCTGAAGGAGCCCCAGGAAACATGGAGAGAGACAATTTGCAAGGAATGGAGGGACAGGACCCAGGGAATGGCTTCCCAGTGCCAGAGGGCAGGGCTGGATGGGATCTTGGGAAGGAATTGTTCCCTGCGAGGGTGGGGAGGCCCTGGCCCAGGGTGCCCAGAGAAGCTGTGACTGCCCCTGGATCCCTGGCAGTGTCCAAGGCCAGGTTGGATGGGGCTCTGCGTAACTTGGTCTAGTAGAAGGTGTCCCTGCCCATGCAGGGGGTTGGAATGAGGTGAGATTGGGAAGTCCACAACTTCCCTGGCAACTCTTACACGCTAGCTAGATAATACTTATTTAAAACGTTTTGTTTTTTTTTTTCTTTTCTTATTTTAAGGGACTAGTATCTAGGGATGGTGGAACTCAAGCTTTGCTGAAAGACAAAATGGCATTGCCGAAATAATACCCTGCTCATCACCACTTTCCAAGTAATCTATGCCTAAGTAATTTGAATTCTTCCCATGCCATCAGACACAAGTGAGGGCACAAACAAGCTCCTACAGTCTCATCCGTTCTGGGAAAGCCTTTGCATGTCCTCTGTGTTGTTACATCCTAAATTTCCCTCTGTGAGTGCTGCTTCCTGGAGAGATTCTTTTGGTTGCCAGCACTTAGTGCCACCCACAGCAAAGGTTCACTTTGTTGTTTCACACTTTAGGCTTTTGCTCTGCCTAAACCCCAGTAATGGTGAGCCTTAACACACAGCACATCTTCTGCTCCGTTTATGGTTGTTGTCATAGTAAGAAACTCCTGGCCTTTCCTCATGCAGCATAATTCTTTGGAAATTTACTGTTTTACCCCAGTATTAATTTTTCACACAACACTCGCCTAATTTTTCCTTTCAGACCTGGTGCTGCCTCCTGTGTATTATGAACATCAAGCTGAAGAGGAATTGTTAAGCCAGGTTGAAAAATTACAGCTTTTATAAGCAGGCTAGCACAGAATCTCTGACTCCGTTATCTCCTCAGAGGCGCCGTCTGGAGCAGCAGCTATTCCAGGAGCCCTATCTCCTGCAGTGCCTGTGTCCTAAGGGACAAGCTGACCCTGGAATTGCAGCTGACAGCACTTGAGTGCCCTGGCTGTCAGAGCATGTGATGTTACTCCTGGTGCTGGCCCCTGCAGATTTTATTAACCATTTATACCAACATTATCGTGCCACTTTATCCTGTGAAATGTCCCTTGGGCAATCCTTCCTGCGGCCTGAATGTGTTCTGCAAATAACTCTGCAGCTAAATAGCCAGTAATGAAATTATCCCCATTCAAAAAGTGAAAATAACAATAGAAGTAAGCAGCACCTTTGAGCTCTGTCAACTGCATGGCTTTTGACCACTTTGGATTAGTGTTTCCATTCAAAGTGATGTACTTTTTTTAGCTCACTATAAACATCTGTTATCATAAAAATGTACAGCATTTTCTGTTTGTTATTTTTTATAATCAAGCATATGTGTAGATAGATGCTTCTTTGTTTGAATAAGGATAAGAAATTTTATCCTTACTCATGAGAATTCATCCTTCCCCGATAATAGGCTATCACTCTACTTCAGCTCTTCTGCTTTATTAGATTATGGAAATACATAATCCATTACTTATTCCTCATCTCATTCCCTGTCTCTCTGATTTACACCAGCTTGGTGTCACTTTAATTTCAGGTGTTCAGATGTCTGACATATGGAGGACATGGTTTCAAATCCTAAGATATAAAAATTACCTTGATGCCTCATTCTAGCTGTGTCTGGTGGCAAGTTCTTTAAAAGCTGCTTAGGAGTAGCATTTCTTTAGTAGGGAAGTACAGTGAGTGCTGCATTTTCAGATGGGTTATCAGCTCCACGCCTGCATCCTAGGCCTGTACAGAACCAGCAGCAAAGGGAATAAGGGCCATGAGTGGATTTTAGGTGTCACAGAGGCTGAGTGTAACAAGCTTTATTTGGATGGAACACATTCTTCGTGGTCCAACTGGAATGTCATTCTGTAATCAGGGATGTATTTAAGCACAGGAGTGAGGCTGTGCTGGATTTTCTTGAGCCTTCACTCGTATTTATATATTACATTTCAAGGAGCAATGGACCTAAACTAAAACACAGGAAGTTCCACCTCCACATGAGGAAGAACTTTACACTGAGGGTGGCAGAGCACTGGAGCAGCTGCCCAGGGAGGGCGTGGAGTCTCCCTCTCTGGAGACATCCCAAACCCACCTGGATTTGCTGCTGTGTCACCTGCTCCAGGTGACCCTGCCTTGGCAGGGGCGTTGGACTTGAGGATCCCTTCCAATCCCAACTATTCCGTGATTCTGATTCTGTGACACTTGAAAGAATAGAGGCAAAGAGAAACACGGCTCACAGAAAGCTGAATGTCACGTGTAGGAAGAAGGAGGCTGTTCCATGCTGAGGAGAATATGTACATTTTCAGACCTTTACTGGCTTCAGGCAGGATCACCCTAGGTATCTGTGCACCACTCTCCCAGATCTGGGAACACAGTAGGAGGCTTCCTGCTGAGCCTCATTTCTTAGCTGGAGTTTTCACTGCATCCAGGGAGGAGAGAAAGAAGCTGGGGGTGGGTGTGTGGTGGGAGGGATGTAGTGGCAGCGCTCCGGGTGCTGAGAGAAAGTGTTGAATTTCAGCTTCAAAAAGTTTGAGGGCTACTGGAGTGGTGAATACCACTTCAGGAACTTCCACCTTTCAGGAAGAATTTCTTCACAGAAAGGGTTGTCAAGAATTGGAGCAGGCTCCCAGGCAGGTGAGGGAGTCCCCATCCCTGCAGGTGTCCAAGGAATGACTGGATGTGGCACTCAGTGCTCCGGGCTGGTGACAAGGTGGGGTTTGGCCAAAGGTTGGACTCAATGATCTTGGAGTCTTTTCCAACCTCAGGGATCATGTAAACCTGGCAAACTTGCCTGAGTTCCTCTTGTAATAGCAGTTGCTTTTAGAAAACCATTTTCTTTTTAAAGAAAGAATTGTTGTTTTTCCTCTTTCCTACCCAGATAAAAAAGAAACAGCAAGAAGTGGTGGGCTTTTTAGAGGCCAACAAGATCGACTTTCAGCAAATGGACATAGCAGGAGATGAGGACAATAGGAAATGGATGAGAGAGAATGTCCCGGGTGAAAAAAAGCCTCAGAATGGAATTCCCCTCCCTCCACAGATCTTCAACGAGGAGCGGTACTGTGGGGTAAGAAGCTGTTTGGAAATGTAAATATCTTCAGAGAGTGGTTTCTCACAGAAAGGGACTATTTTCCATTAGTAGGAAGTGTCAAACAAACTCCTTCAAACAATTTGAGATTCACTGTGAAAGAAGAACTCTCAGGAAACATTTTTTAAGCACAGAAATGCAACAAAGCAGAAGATTATTTATTTTTAAAAGCGAAATATGCATAGAGAAAAAACTGGCTAGAGAAACTTCTCGAACTTTCAGTTAAATTTGATGGAGAATGTTGATATTTTGATGTTTGGACTTATCTGAGCTTCAAGGACCTCAAGTAGATATCTAAGGTACCAGAGGCTGTGATTGAGAATCTTACTTCTCCATTATATTACACAAATAAATAGGAATGTTTGTTTACTGGGATAGTTCTAGTATGAGTTTGAATTATTGAAATGATACTGCTTATTCAATCAATATCCAACTCTTCATAACAGAAACTGCAGTGCTCATCTGATGCTTTTATATTTTCATATGTGCTGGTAACAGGTTCTTTCTCTTGAGACAGTTTGTTCAAAGCAGAGAAAGATAATAATGTGCCAGCATGAATATTTGACTGTGAATCAAAAGAGATAATCTGACACCTTTTTTTTTTCTCATAGTCTGGGTGGAAATGCACAGTCTGGAAAGTGCTCAGATCTGATGGCTGAAATGAACCTGCAAAGTGCTCTGAAATGCAGGACACACAGTGAGCCCAGTTTTAAGTTACTGCACAAATCCAGTGTGAGCTACTGCAGGGTTGTACTGGGAGAGGAGAGATTTACACGCCACTGAGTTTTCAGAATTAACTTCAGTGCTCTCAGAGTAAAATCTGATAACATGAATATTGGAGTGCAGCTGTTTCTTCATTTTCTCATGGAATTCCTAAAAGAGAACTTGGTGTGTTGGAGCTCATGTGCATTTCAGCATCCAATCTGCACCGATAAAAAGTATAATTTGATATCTTACTCTGGGTTTTGTGGCAGCCAGTGTTGCAATAAATATTTCTGATGGTCCCTGGAGAGGTTATATAAGGAATTAAAGAGTAATTGCCTTATAAAGTGTTGCAGCTGGTCAGTCTCGACAGTAAATGATAAATACACAGTTTTTACTCCATGTCTGAAGGTATTTCAGGAGGCTAAATAATCTACATCTTGAAATAAATTGAAGTGAAGAAATAGTCCTTTGCAAAGACACCTCCATGGGGAATGGAGTTGCAGCTACTGATTTAAAATCTAAATCAAATTTACAATTAGTCTAAAAGCCTCCAGAATTCTAATGTACCCAGCTCTGAAAGCTCAGAGCTAATGATCCCAGCGGGTGCATAACAAAGACTAATTTATAGCATCATTATTTCCAAATAAATAAGGTAATGAGATCCATATCCGTGCCCGAGCCTTACCCTTCTCCCCAGGGGAAGGTGCCTTGAGGGAGCTGCACAGGGAGTGTGATGTGGGCTGGGAACATGGCCAGGGGCTGGCAGACTGCTGCCAAATCCCCCAAGTCCACAATAAAAACCTGGGGATTTGCATTCTGCTTCCCTGCATAACCTGTGCAGGTCCAGCAGAGCCATTGCTCTGAAATCCAGAATTGTTTTCATGTTGACCTGATACATCTTCCTCTGTGTCCCACTTCCTTTGCCCTCAGCCATTTCATTAAAAATAGGCCTGAGGATTGCAAAGGTTTGTGTGACTCCAGTCCAGTATCCTAGATTTGTGAAAGTCCTTTTAAAATATGTTGCTCTCATGAATCTTTAAGGGCCTCACAGTTGTGGCACCTAAAAACCTTTGAATTTGTAGCCTGGCTAAATGCAGCCAGTTCATATCCATTTCCTGCTATGCCCAAATCACCCTTTAGCTTCAACAGCTCCAGACCAGTGTATTTGTAAATGGGAATCATATCTTCTATCAATCTTCATTTTGCTGTGCTAAACAAGTCAAGGTCTTTATGCCTTTTTTTTTTTTTTTTGGAAGACATTTTCCCTTTCTCCTTCTTGCTAATTTTTATTTTCTTCATTCCCAGGTAATACTTTTTTTCTTTTATTTTTAAATCAAATCTGTTACATTTCATTTTTGCCCATTCTTCTTTCTGAGATCACTCTTTTCCCTCACTTCCCTTCTTATCAATGGTCTTATCAATTTTTCTTATCAATATTTGGTTCTCATTCACACATGTGCATGTGTGCGCACGTTGCATCATAATGGCCTGGGAGCTCTGGCCCTGGCAGATAAAAAGTCAAGAAAAAATATTCCCTTCCTTAACCTGAGAAAAAGGGATTTGGAGAGAGACATGACAACCTTCAACTATTTTAAGGGCTGCAGCAAAACGCAAATTATTGGTCTGAATTCAGTCCTGAACCTGCTTTGAGCTGGAGGTTGGTTCAGGAGGTCTCCTGATATTTCTTCCTGCCTGAATTATCTAGGATTTTGTAAAATATGCTCTGCTCTGCTTCTACTGGAGGTGGGACAAGCTGTATGAGAAAGAAATGCAGCAAAGAATGTTTAAGTCAGACATCAGAAAATACGTAGTTTTCACAAGATTGCCTCGTTGTTTCATTAAAGATCATGTCAGGAATAACGAAGCCGTTCCTGCCTTGGAGAAATGGACCTTTGAGACCTTGTTCGATGTCCTTTTTTGCAGTTCAGTGAAATTTTGGGAGTGGTGGAAAGGAAAGGGGATACTGGGGACAGGTGAGGAGCCTTCTTTGTTGTGCTAGAATAGAATGACATAATGAGCAAGCAAAGGCAGTCCTGCTGCTCATCTGCTTCTCTGCTGATACATGAAAGTATCTGCATCTTCTGGGTGGCCATGAAGAGCTGCTCCACTCCTCAGCTTGTACTGTTAAATGGAGGTTCCTTATGGATGGGTTTTTATGAAGATACACTGCCTGGGAGCAGCTTTTCCACGAGGTCAGAGAAACTTAAGACTGTCTTATAAATAGCTCAAATCTTATTTTTCTCTCAGATCTTTGGTATTGCCACTTGAAGAAATAGATTAGAAAATTGATTTATTTTGTATGCCTGGCTACAGAACCAATTTCAAGTATCCATTCTAATCCATCGGTGCTGGCAATTATGCCCTTATTTGATCTTTTTCTTAAGCTGCTTCTTTGCTCATGTCTAGACAGACGTCTGCATCTGTGTCATTTGCTAAATATATTGAGCACTCTGTTGCCCCTGTCTTTGCTTTTGCTAAACTAAAAACCCTAGAAAACCAGGAAAGAAATGGAAGGTAAACTTCTGTTTTTCTCTGTGAGCTGAAATCTCTGCTTTCTCCTGTAAACTGAAATCCATAGAATAAAGTACCCATGTACTTACTTAAAAAAAAAAATAAATCTCTGAATTATTAGGTAAGAATTTTATTTGATGTTGGAATGTGAATTTGCAGCCCAGAAGCCAAACTTGTGCTGGGCTGCACCAAAAGCAGCGTGGGCAGAGCTGAGAGGGGACTGTGCCCCAGTGCCCCTGTGCTCAGGTGAGAGCCCACCTGCAGAGCTGCTCCAGCCCTGGGGCCCAGCACAGGAAGGAGCTGGAGCTGCTGGAGAGAGCCCAGAGGAGGCAGCAGGGTGAGCAGAGGGATGGAGCAGCTCTGCTGGGAGGAAAGGCTGGCAGAGCTGGGATTGTTCAGCCTGGAGAGGAGAAGCTTTGGGCTGAGCTCATTCCAGGACCTGAAGGAGCCTATTAGAAACGTGGAGAGAGGCAATTTCCAAGGGCTGCAGGGACAGGACACAGGGAATGACTTTAAACTGAAGGAGGGCAGGGTTAGATGGGATATTAGGAATGAATTCTTGGCTGTGGAGAGTGCTTGGCCCAGGGTGCCCAGAGAAGCTGTGGCTGCCCCTGGATCCCTGGCAGTGTCCAAGGCCAGATTGGACATTGGGGCTTGGAGCAGCCTGGGACAGTGGAAGGTGTCCCTGCCCAGGCTGGAATGAGATGAGCTTTGTGCTTCCTTGTAACTCAGGCCATTCTGTGATTCTATCATTTTTGTAACTGCTGAAGTCAATATATGGAAATATAGGAACCTCTGGAGGTTTGTAGTCCAGCCTGCTGCTCAAAGCAGGGTGACTTTAAAGTTAGCTTATGGTGCCTGGGGCTTTGGCCATCTGAATTCCAAAAGACTCCAAGGATGGTGTTTCCATGCCCTCTATGTGTGCTCTGACCTGGTGCTGTACCAAGAATATGTACCAAGAATTTTCTGCTGGTGTCCACTTGACAAATGGCACCACTTAGCCCTTTTATGTCGTTTCATACAGATAAAATATTATTGCTTACCTGAAAGAAATTGTTCCTGCTCATTTTCCCTACTGCCTGCCTTGGGAACAGTTATCTTTAGTCATTCAGCAAATGGAACAAGTCCCCATTAGTGAAGCATGGGTGCAAATATCCAGTAGAAGAACTATTCCATGATCACTGTAGTCATTCCTTTATCTTTTATTTAATACATGATCACGTCCTCCTCAGTGTGAGGAAATAAGTGACTGGTGGGGTGTCATTGCACACTCCCTGTTGCCAAGAAGCACCTGATATCACAGAAGATTATATCCTCTTCTGATAAGGAGTTGTCTGGTCATTTATACATTTTACTTGTGTCCTCAGGTCTGGTTATCTACAGGGCTGTGTGTTTCTGAAGGGCTTTAGTATACTTGCCATGTTCTGCTTGTCCTCAAAAAGACATAAAGCATGAAGTCCACTTGATGGCATTTCCTTGTTACCGTCTTTTCTTTGTTCCCCAGCTCTCACCAGGTGATTCATGAGTATGTGTGCAGGAGGACACAAGGTTCCTGTTTTTGCATGGCCATGTCAAATTCCACTCCTTCAAACTGCAGAAAATCCTCATTTTCTTGTTTGCTGCACTGCTCCTAAATTCATGGGTCAGATGTAGACGCTGCCTGGGGTAGATGAGAAGGAGAATCCCACAGCAGTGGGAAAAGAGCAAAGAGTTGGTTTGAGAAATGAGTGGCCTGGAGCAGCAGCAAAATGTGCTCCTGAGCTTCTCCCAGACCGGGCAGTTCGCAGTGGGTGTGACTGTGTGAAAGCCAATCTGTGCCTCAGATAAATCAGTGAAATGGGCTGTCATTTGTCATGGCTGTAAAGCTCTTCCAAACTGCACTGAAATGTCATCAATTCCACTCTTGTTGACATTAAGGTGACTTCTAAACCATCCACTGCAGCCTTTTCCAATAATTTCTCCTCTGGAAAATCTAAAACAATTCAATAAAACAACTCAGGTCCTAACCCAGCTTTGCAAACGAGCCTCAAGGATGATTCAGCACCTTATTATTTACAGGTTTCTATTCTTGGAGTTGTTTGGGATTAGAGGAAGGATGATAACATGATCAAGGCAGTAGCTGGGACTCAGCAGACGCGTTCAGTCCCCTGTCTCAGAGCTGTGTGTGACTTTGGGCCAGTCACTGATGACTGGAGTTTCTGCTGAGATCTTAAACACTTGTTGATTTTTACCTTTGTAAGATGTGAGCCATGAACTTCCCAGGAAGAAAACAGTGATAGAAAAAGTCCTTAATTGGTAGGAGTGTTGTCCAGGGGAAAGCAGTAAAGAGCATGCAAGCTCTATATGGGAGAATAGGAGGCATCCCTCATCTTCTCAGTTCCATTTCCACTGAAAACTGGCATTTAACATAACAAATTATAACTCTGGTTCATGTGTTGACAAGACATTTTGGTTGGTACATGGATACGAGAGAGAACAGCACAGCCCTTTCCTAAGATGGTCTGAAAATGTCATAATTTTCTAACCAGAGTGCCTTTCTTTAAAGTTTCCTGCTTATCATTTCATTTGTGCTATAATGTTGACTGTTGTCTTTTATTTGTCAAAAAGATGTCCAGGGTTTTGAGGGCCTGTTTTGTGTCCTTACTCACAACAAGTTTTATTTTAACATTTAAATGGGAATAGCTTTGCCTTGGAGTGTGCAGCTGAGGCACGTTAAAATGAGACACTTAATTTTATCTGATTCTGACATAGATGGGATATAATTAAAGTGTAAGTCTCTGGAGAGATTTGCTCATTTATTCATTTTGCAACCCTGTGTGAAACTCCCTTCATCTGTGTTTTCTTCCCGGGGCTCAGATGGTGCAGACAGTTGTACAAGTGCATGGTCATTCTCACAGATGTGAGATTTGCCCAGGCTGCCCTCTTCCTCCTGTGCTTTTTGTTTGATCATTGATACCAATCCTCTGTTGTTTGTTTGTTCCTTTCTTAGGATTTTGAGTCCTTTTTCTCTGCTAAGGAAGAAAATATTATTTATTCATTCCTGGGCCTTGCTCCTCCTCCAGGCACAAAGGTATGCACTTCTGTCCTTCCATGGGGATCATTTATTTGACTTTAATAAAAGATGAACATAGGCAGTGACTCAGCACGTCACACAAGAGGCAGTGACAAGCAATACATTAGATGTTGGAGCAGTAAAGTGTTCTTAGGGGGGAAAAAGTGGCTGGTTCAATAAATACTAGAAAACCCTTTTCTTCCCTTCTTTCATTGCAGGCTTGTTACCATGGCTCCAGCTGATGGTTTTGTTGTTGTTGTTGACACAAAGCAGTGTTTTATTATGTTCAGCTTTTAAGTGATGCAGATTCCCTAACTCAGTTTCTGGGTTGTGTAGTTACAGGAAACCTTCTCTTGCCCCTGACTGCAGCAAAGAGGGTTTGTCCTGGCCCCTGACAGTGGGGTTGGGGTCAGACCCATCCCATCCTTCATGTGCACCCCCAGGCTGGCACCACGGAGCTCACTTCCTCTGCCTGGAGGAGAAAAAGGCTCACTGAGCACTTCACCAAGTCCTTTTGGCAAGGCTGCCCATGGTTCTCCATCATATTTTGACAACGTTCTAATATATTTCTGGCAAAAAACCCCTATGTTATTTCGGGGGTTTTGTTCCCTGTTTTTATGTTGTGTTGTTTTTACAGAAATCAATGTGTTTTTTTTCTTTATTAGAGTCTTCTAATTAGAAGTTTTACAACTGAGAGCATTCCAACTCTGCTATCCTGAGATCATATTAACTGATAATAAAATGTTGCCATCTTTAACGTGGGTGAGCCAACAAAAGAAATTAATCAAGGGAGTGATGAGCCAGAGTGACAGGAGAATTCTGCTGCTTTGTGGTGACTTGGCTGAGGAGCTGCCTCAGAGCAGGAGATCTGCCCTTGGTCCAACTCTGCAGCAACTTTGAGTGAAACACCACTGTAAATGTTTCTGTTTATCCACTCCAGTAAAAGCAGAGAGAAAACAGGAGCCTTTGCCAAGTGCTTTGAGAGCCACAGCTGAAAAGACACCCAGGGGAGAGCTCCAGTGGTTATAAATGTCTTTGACACTGAGTCCCTGTGTGATAAGGAGAGTGATTTAAACTTCCTGCTTTAGCTGGGCCATCTCCCACCCAGGGAAATAAAAATTACTTGCCTACCTCACAAGGGTCTTGTGAGAATTCATTTAATTAACATCCACAAAGCCATGAAAGGCTTAAAGGACTGCAGGTATTACATATTATAATCATTATAAAAGAAATGTGGAGAATCAGTGAGATAAAGAAAATTGCATTTTTCCACCTTCCCACTCTGTAGATAATCTGCTCCTTCATGCAAGGTCCTGGTAGATGCCATATCTATGAAGCGAAATAACAATTTTTTAGAATTCACTTGTTCCCAACTGTCAGTAGAGGCTATTACAGTTTCTACTTTGTGACAACCTTGGAAACGTTGAAAATAATATGTTTGGTCCATTCTGCTGGGCAGATTTGTTTGTCAGTGCCAGTGGCAGCAGGCAAGTCTTGCTTACACTGATTTACTGCTACCCTGGTGGTGGCTTCAGTCCAGGCAGTGCAAATAAGTGAGAGCATTTGTAAGGCCCATGTAAAAAGTGGAATTTTTATAAATTTATCTAGTATCCTTTCACAATCCATTCCTGTTTGAGAGAGACATACACACTTCTTGCAGAGGTGTTTCTCAGCATCTTCACTGCAGGAGAGGCTGCCTGTGCTTTGTCAAACAAAGAACTCTCCTGCTCTGCTTCTGCTTCTGCTTCTGCTTCCCCCTCGTTCTCTGTCAACTCGGCCTTAGATAAGCACAATGGATGGCTCGTGACACTGATTTCCAGCAGCATAAATCTGGAATTATAAGTCAGGTGTGGAAGGGATGATGATGATGACACATATGACAAGGTTTCCTATTAACGCCTTCATAAAAAATTGTGTGGGTTTTTGGTGGCTTTTTTTTTTTTTCTGGAATGAAGAAGCAAACTATAAAGCATGGAATCACCACAAAGCAGTAAGCATTTGCTTTCAGGGATTTTTACCAGGCTGAGACATGACAAAGATTAATATGAAGCTGATACATGGTTGATACTCTTGTCTTAAAACATTCTATTTCTTTTTCCTTCCATCTTTTATCACATACTGCACTGGGAGTAGAGAAGCTCTTTAATGACCATGATGCTATTTCACAGCACAGTCCAACAGGATCGTGACCCAGGATGGTTTTGGGACAATTTCCTTGAGGAAGCAGATGAACCTTTTGGGGATCCCTCAGCCAATCGTAACTTCCCAGCAAAATACTTGTAGTTAAATTCATTGCCAATTTGTTGCCATTGCTGAGTGCAAATTCAGATTCAGTTCTGCAGATTCTCTGGTTCTGTTGTGTCTATATATCAGCATATTCTATATATTAGAGTGCTGCTCCAGCCCTGGGGCCCAGCACAGGAAGGAGCTGGAGCTGCTGGAGAGAGTCCATGGAGGCAGCAGGGAGAGCAGAGGGATGGAGCAGCTCTGCTGGGAGGAAAGGCTGGCAGAGCTGGGATTGTTCAGCCTGGAGAGGAGAAGCTTTGGGCTGAGCTCAGTGTGGCCTTGCAGGGCCTGAAGGAGCCCCAGGAAACATGGAGAGAGACAATTTGCAAGGAATGGAGGGACAGGACCCAGGGAATGGCTTCCCAGTGCCAGAGGGCAGGGTTAGATTAGGAATTAGGAAGAAACTGTTCCCTGGGAGGGTGGGGAGGCCCTGGCCCAGGGTGCCCAGAGAAGCTGTGGCTGCCCCTGGATCCCTGGCAGTGTCCAAGGCCAGGTTGGACACTGGGGCTTGGAGCAGCCTGGGACAGTGCAAGGTTTTCCTGGAGTTGGAACTGGATGAGCTCTGTGGTACCTTCCAACCCAAATCATTCTGTGATTCTCTGATTCTGTGGTTTTATCATACCAAGTCCATCTATGCCTTAAAGGGTACATTGTGCCCATAAAATTCAGTGACTTTGCAGGAAAATCCGTCTATATTTGTGGTGCTTCAGCAAGGGTCTGTTAGCTTCCATCATCCTCTTCCTGTTGCCTCCCCACCACAATGGTGGTTTTGTTTTCTGAAGCATCATTTAATTGGGCTGAGCAGAACAGTTTTATGTGCCTGGCAGAACCAGCAGACGTAGTGCTCGTGTTAATAAGTAATTTAATCGGTTAATACCAAATACCTTCTCACCTGAAGGATTAAACCTGGTCTAGATTAATTCTAAACACGGTTCAGGGCAGGCTCGGATTTAAGGGCAGCTGTGCCTTAATTCTGACCCAAAGATCACTCAAATGAATGATAGATTTCTGAAAGATGCTGTTTAATCTTGGATTGGTGGCCTGAACAGTGATGTCCCAACAGGGTACATGTGTACATTTGAGCTATAATCAGTGTCGTTTGTGTGTTTGGGGTCAGGTGGGTCAGTCTCAGATGCCTCAAAATGTGGGTACATTTCTTTTTAAAGCTGGCACCACTTTTATGCATGGTCTGAGACTCAGTGAACTCAGTGATTTACTTGAGCTGAGGGTCTGTTGTCAAATATTGTGCATACTTGAAGCCTTAATCCCACTATTCTTGATCTTAATATCCAGAATTTTGATATCCCCAAATCCGTAGATACTCGAGCTGAAGTTAGTGGAAGAAGGCTTCTCCTAAGTCTGCTTTAAATTACAAATTTACACTATGTGCATTTTATTTAAAGAGAAAATGACCTGTCAGCCAATCTTTAGAAATGCTACTTCATTTTGAATTAGCTGAAAATTAAATCCTGTGTTTCTATGGAGAGCCAGTGTAACGATGATTTTCTGAACGTCAGAGTTCTCCATATATTTAACAAGAACTCTGTGTGTGTGTGTGTGTGTGTGTGTGTTCTGGCTGATAACATGCTGCTTCTAGAGCTTAGTTCTTTCAGCTCCAACTCTTTTTTTTTTTTTTTTGCCTTATGATCTAAGTATATGATTCATCTGAGATGGATGTACACAATAGGGTCATTTTAATTAGGATGCTATGTGGTCCTTATGCGCTTTGTGTATCAGCCAAAAATATTGAGTGCATGGATTTTAAAATGAAATGTTAATATTCATGCTGAAAATAAATATTTAACCAATTTCAAGACCAGGTTGGATGAGGCTCTGAGCAACCTGGGATACTGGAAGGTGTCCCTGCCCAGGGATGTTGGAACTGGATGATTTTTAAGGTCCCTTCCAACCCAAACCATTCCATGATTCTGTGAATTTAGTTTTCATGAACACTCCCCTTTTCATTTGAAGAACTTCTGCAAAGAAAGTACCTGTAAGAAGTTACCCTTTCCTAAAGAAAATTATGTAATAACACTATGTTGCACAAGGGAATTTCAGTGTATGTTTGTGTTACTACATATTTTATTCTTCAAACATTTTGTTAGCTTTTGGGGGAAAAGCAAACAATAAACCAAGCCAAACAAACGTCTCTGTAGATCTCTTTTTAATAACAGTGCCACCAGCATCAGAGTGCAGTGAGCCCACAGTTTTATGTGTACATGAAATGAGACGATATTACCAGAAAAAGAAATTGTCTTTTCTCCCTCCTCCTCCCTCTGGCTCCTTCTGCTCGCTCCCAGCTGCTTATTCCTCTTGCCGAGCACCCCCCACGTGCTGGCAGAAACATCCATGCAGCTGTGTAACAGAGTGGGAAACTGGTGTGAGGTAGAAATGCTTTGCTCTTTAAAGCTTAAATCTTGATCAGCTCCTGCTCCAGTTCCAGAGGAAGGAGAACTTAGGGACCTTTGTGCCCACTCTCTTTTCACTGCAAGTTTCTGAGGTGTAAAACTGAGTTTCCATGATTCAGGAGAAAATTACCAAAAGAGCACCAAGTCTTACAGGCAGTCAAGTTTCAGGAAAAATATCAAACTTCTGTGATATCTGCTTCCTAGCTATCCTAAACTCCTTTCTATCATTTTTTCCCCATCCAGCAGAGCTTGTCAGCAGGAGGACATCTCTAATGTCCCACAGCACATCTGGGGACAAAGATCTCTAAGCCAGCACTCAGCCAGTCAGCTCTGGGGATAAAAGCCAGCCAGACACGCGCTGTTCTGCAGGATAAGTGCTCTGGCTGAGGAAATCACCATGGGGGCACTGGAGGAGGACTTGTGAAGTTTAAAGGACAGGGAAATGTGACTGAGGGTTTTTGTTTAACTGCAGAAACCAATGAAATTATGGAAAAGCAGCAAATCCCAAACCAAGCAGGTGGCTGAGTTGTAAGGGCTTGGTCACAGGGATGGGGAAGGATGGGGAAGGATGGGGAAGGATGAGGAAGGATGAGGAAGGAGTTTGTCTCCTCTCAGGGATGTGCTGCTCTTCCCAAAGCGTGTGGGATTCAGGATGACACAGGACAGGACCTGCCCTGGCTTCAATTCTCTATTTCCAGAGGAAACCACACCAGATAACGCCTCTAAGAAGGGGCCAAATTTCGGTGTAATGAATTAGGTCCTTTACCTCAGCTTCTCTATTACAAATCTCTTCCAAAATCTCCCACAAATGATGATTAGAATTTTTCTTTACAGCCAATTTGTACTCATTTTCCATCTACCTCAGTGCTCTTCCTTATCCTAACCCTGTCTGATGTTTACCCTGATCTATTTTGGGAGTGCCATCATATCCCCTCACAGCATCACTTCCAACAGATTAAAGTAATGAAGCTTTTTTTGTCACCGTCTCATAAGACGGGCTCTCCACTCCCTCAGATGTTCCTGTAGCCCCTCTGCACCTGTTCCAGTCTGAGTTTCTCTTTCTTGAGTCTGAGTGACGGGGATGGTGCAGAGCGATCCAGACGAGGTTTTGCCTCACCTCATACAGCTGAGGATCACATTTATTACCTCTTTTACTGTTACATCACATTCATGGCTCAGTTATCCATGCTTATTTAAATACATCAATCCTTTTCTTCCTTGATCATCATTAACTAACAAGCCCCCAAAGTGCAATAGAAAAATCAGTTTCTAATCTCTGCCCCAGACCTGCCTGTCCCAAATAAGTTGGCTTTGCACTTTATGCTCTTGCGTTTCATCCTATTTCTGCTGTTCCACTTGAAGCCTCCTTTTATCTGACACAGTGTGGGAGCCACTGTGACCTTTCCCAGCCACCTAGCTGAAAGGACACCAGGACTTCAAATAAAGAACCTCCCAGGGGGTGCTTGGTCGTGGTGCTGGAATAAATAGACTTGATTGACTGATGTGGGAAGAGCTTCCTCATGTTTTTAAGCAAGAAAGTTAAGAGACTAAATGGGAAATCTTTTATTACTTCTGTTTTCCTGTAGCTTCTGGATGATGTTTAATTGGAATTCATGCTGGTGGAAAAAGTCTTTTTTTTCCCCTGAAGCTCCAGTGTGCCATCAGAGTGAACACTGGTTTCTATTAAACTTTCCACAGGAAGGTTAGAGAGTCTGCCGTGCTGAGAAGGGCTTGAATTCATGTTTTTCCCACACAAACCCCATCAGGTTAACATGCCAGCAAGTGTTCTTTTCAAAGGAGAAATACCCCCTAAAAGGGTGTGCTTTCATTTGAGTGCTGAAACAAAATTAGAAAAATCATCTCCCAAAACAAGAAACTCAAGAATTTTATAGAAATTAATTGTTGATTACGTGCCCTGAAGCTTACGGTGACTTCTCCTTTGCTGCCAGGAGACTGAAAAGTCTGACGCCACGGAAGAGAAGTCTGATGCCACAGAGGAAAAATCAGATGCCACAGAAGACAAGTCTGACTCCAAGGATGAAAAATCTGATGCCACGAATGAAACTGAGGCACACACAGAAGACAAGGCAGATGAAGGGGCTCCTGAAGAGGCTCAGTCTGAGCAGACACCATCAGAAGATCAACAGGTAATTTTTCCTTTCTCATTGTGATCTAAGCACATGAAACATAAACCCACAGACCCTCCTAGTGTGCCCCTCTGATGATTGCAGAGTGGTCCTGCTTGCCTTTTGGATGTATTTTCTTTCATCTCAGGATGACGTGAAACCTGGATAAAACTCCAGGGAACTTTGCTCTTGAATAACAGCAGCTGCCTTTTTGCCACTTGTTACCACGAGCTTTTTATTTTATCTTGATGGTCATTTGGAACCAGAGTCTAATTATGGAGAATAATTTAGGACTAGACATCTGAGTCCTGCCTGTATGAAAAGAAAATTGCTGCTCTCAATGGCCAGAGTGTGCAGTGCTCGTAAATCTGGTTGTTAATGTTTGCTGCAGATCTGACAGCGCCTTCTCCAGGCCTTGCAGAATCCCCTGGGTGGTGCAGAAACAGAGATCAGCATTTTCCTTTCTGCCTGCTCCTGGTCTCTGTTACAGATCTCAAACTGCAGCTCAGTTTGGCATTTAAGGATGGGTTTATTCGGGTGCTGCAGTGTCAGGTGACTCTTCCCAAGGAGTCAGGGCTGCTGCTGTATCAAGCACTCACACTTGTCAGGCTCTTCTGTGGTTTGGAGATCAGATGGTCTCCCAGGGGAATATCTGTCACAAATGCATCATCTCTTTCATTAAAGACCAAACCAAATGGAGTTTGGGGTTTTTTTCTATCTAGCTGCAATGTTTCTCCAGAGGAAACACCTCTCTGTCAGCCTTTCCCCATTGCCGTTTTTAATAGTGACTGATCCAGTCGCTGTTAGGCTGGAAAAGCCCCTTTTACACAACCTCATGCAAGTCTCAGCTGCTGGAAAGTCACATTTATAATTTCAAAACAGTGATGAGGAGAGAGCCCTCAGTGGGAACTAAATTCCTCCTTAAGGAAAATTCTATCCAAGCACTTTCCATGTTGCATGAATTTCAGCTGGCAGGTGAGTGCCATCAAATTCCTTTCTTCTTTGGCTTATAAGAGGAGCCAAAACTGCAGTGCAACCCCTGGCTGGCCTGGGTGCCTTGCCCTTCTGGCTGGCATTCTGCTTTAATGCTTTTCAAATGAGGACAGGATGCTGGAACGCGTCTGCAAATGTGTCAAGCAGCTGTGGAGGAGAGGTTTTGCGGTGACATCATGCAGCACCACTCCTGTGCAACCAGCACCTTGCTCCACTTCTCACAGAAAGGATCGGAGCTAAAAGTAGAAAATAGATTCTTCTTCATTTTTTTCAGGGAGGGGAGAGGGAGAGGAGAGAACAAAGAAAACATTTTTTGCCCCGTTCCACCACCCGCTTTCCGTGTCACCCAGGACAAATCGCTTCAGTGCCGTGGCATCTGCCCGCCTTGCTATAGTTCATCCCAATTATCACTTCTGTTGGGATGGCATGAATCATTCTGTAGGAATTCTGCTATTCTCATTCACCACAGACAGCATGGGGTTAGATGAGAAGAGCAACTCTGAGGCAGCTACAGCGAGATGAATTCCACTTTTTGTCTCTGTATCTCATTTTATGCTTATAAAAGGAAGTTAAAATACCATTTCCTTACCAGGGCAGGGGTTTATGAAGGTAAATACACTTAAATACAGCCAGATTGCCATCAGAGTATCTTCACTGGATGTTCAGTCCTAAAGGATACAGGTATTACCAACACAAAAAATCGAAAGATGGCAGTTTTATGTTCTGTGGCTGAATTAATACGCCAGTGGGAATTTCATATTGGAATTTTAGCCTTGTTTAGCACTGCTTCAAACCATCTCAAAAATAACTCCCATTTGCGGGGTGTAACCAAGCCAGCTTTTTTTCCAGTGACTTTGCAGGAGAAATGCCAGCGCTGTGGAAAAATTCTAGAAGAGTCTTGGCGAGGTAAAGTTACCTCAGCCTTTGCCAGTGAGCGCAAGCCAGATACCGGAACAAACTGTGACTGTCTGAGCCACGGGGCTGCAGGGAGGGTCTCAACTCTCAGGAGGCTCCTCCAGGGAGCAGGAATGGCAGGGGATGGGCAATGTGGAGCCTGCAGCTCCCTCCTGCCCTTGTGCTGTCCTTCCTGGGAGGTGCAGGAGTCCAGAAGCTCCAGCTTTTTGTCTCAGGCTGATATGACCACGAGGAAACCACGGATGTAGTGCCTCTCCTTCTTGCTTTGTCTGTCCCTTTGAGTTTCTTGACGCAAAGACTGAGCTCCAACACACATGACATGGACCCTGCTGGTCACTTGATGGAATAAATCGAGTTCTGGTAATAAATTTTCTGCATTTCCACTACCTGATTTTGACTTTAGATTTTAGCTTGGAGGTTAGAACATTTTTCAAGTGGTGTCCCAGTTAAATCAGTTTTCAGTACAGATTATGTTCCCTTCAGGGCAAAATTATTTTAGAAACAGGTTCAAAAATCAGATTATAATGCAAGTCTGTATCCTGTCTCAGCAACTCCCCAGGCCATATTTAAACCCTGGCACTGCAACTCACTCCCTTAACTCAACTCGTTCCATCCAAACTCATAGCAACCACTCTGTCTTGTGCGTGGCACTGTGACATTTGCCTCTTCTCTTTGGGATTTTTTGTAGGACCAGCTCTTCCCCCAATAGCCAGCTTAGGATCTAACAATAAATTCTATTCACTTTCTACATTTATATATTTTTTTTCTCTTTTATCTCTCTCATCACTTCTGCTCAACCTACAGTCTAAAACCAGCTTGTATTATTTTTTATTCCCTGTTGAGCCAAGGCATCTGTTCCAGCCTACAACACTTAGCAGAATCACAAGCCAGATTCGGAGAGATGATATACAGCACAGATAAGACTCTGTACCATTCTGATTTAACCTTCATTTTGCAGACCAGCTAATTACCAAAAAAACCCCACAAAAACTTCCCCTGAACAAGCAAACAAAACCCAGCTCCAAAGCTTTGCTTGACAATGAAGCAGACTTGATTGGAAGTAACTGAGAAAAAGGGAGCCCAATTTGATGATTTTATAGCCCTTTTTCCAACATAAAAGTTTAGCTTGAATGTGCTTTATGAGTTAATTTGGAGGACATAATCTCCAAATGAATCCAGTGAATTCCACATAATTCTCCTAATTTCAGTGTTTAACTTCTGCTGTGTTTTTTCTGTCTGACTTACTTTTGATATTCTTTCTCTGATTTATCCTTTCAACATTTTCTTTTGTGTCTCTTTGTGTAGGAAGGCAAGGAAGAACATGCAGCAACAGGGGTATAGTATACCTGGATATTTTATTATCATCTTTTGTTTGTGTGTATTTGATTCCTTTTCAGTCCCTTTGCTTCACTCAAAAGCTAGTAAACCCTTATTCATGAAAGTGAATACACCACAGTCATATTCTGCAGAGATAATGATTGGTCGTATCATGGTGTTATTGACTGGGAACAAAGAGGGGCCTTTAATCATTAAAAACTGTAAATGGAAGAGAATTGTCTTTCACAAATCCTTCAATAAAATTTGCCAAGGACTCCCAAGACAAGTCTGTCTTGGATAATCACTGGCTGACACCATGCTGTGATTGCATTTTCAGTGTTGTGAGTGTGAAGGCTTCGTTCTGACAGTTTAGGCAGTTCTGCCCAAAAAGGAGATCTTTCCCTCACAATAATTGTATGACCCAGGTGCAAATCCTCAAACACTTCTGTGCTTTGCCCAGACATTCAGGATCAGCCAGTGCCACCCCAGCAGCACCAGCATCACCCAAACCCTGTCCCCAAGGGCCACATCCAGACTCCTCCTGAGCACTCCCACACACAGGGACTCCAGCACCTCCCTGGGCAGCTCATTCCAAGGCCTGACTGCTCTCCCAGGGAAATTTTCTTTCCCAATCTCCAACCTGAGCCTCCCCTGGTGCAATCTGAGGCCATTTCCTCTCGTCCTTTCCCTGCCCCTCCTGTCAGGAGCTGTGCAGAGCAGTGAGGGCCCCCCTGAGCCTCCTCTGCTCCACACTGAGCCCCTTTCCCAGCTCCCTCAGCTGCTCCTCACAGGATGGGATTTCCAGACCCTAAAGCTCCTGGACCCACAAGCGAAGTGTGGGGGCTCCTGGGGAGGCTGGTGAGGGCCATCAAACCTGGTTAGTTCCAACCTGGCACCACCAACAAAAGCTTCAAGCAAGAAAAATACTCCTTTTTTTTTTTTTTTTTTTTTTTTTTTTTTTTTTTTCTTTTTTTTTTTTTTTCTTTTCTGTAAAACTTAATTGGCTTGAGTTTTGAATGGCAGTTGGCAATATCTGAAATAATACCTTGTCTGTGGGCTCACCTGGCCCTGTCTCAAAGAGTTCTCATGAGAGAAAGAAAGGCACCTTTCCTGGGGGAAAAGGCCCAGAGAGGCAATATTCCTTTGGCATAAGAATTTCTAATCTACAGAGGTTTGTATTACATTTCTGGTTTTGCAGGAGTGATTCTTTAGTGCAATGTTTTTCCCTGAAAAACCATTGAAACCAGGAATCTGATTCCAACAGCTCCATTCCCATGCAGATATTTGAGCAGGATTTTACTTCAGCAACTCAGGTGTGACTCCTGCACAGATGGGAGGAGTCTGAGGAACAACAGCGGTCTGTGCTGCTCAAATATGACCTGCAGTCCTGCCCCAGAGTTAATTATGGATCCTTTGATTGGGTATTTGGTTATGCCAGGAAGAAATTCACGTCACTTTTGCAGTCTAAGCAGTCTGAGAAGGGATGGCAGAGCGAGATAAAGCTGATTTATACACAGGGAGTGCCTTTGAACAAGAGATGGCTGGAGGCGGAGCAGAGGAGCCTACAAAGCAATTTCCAGTTGTTTTTCAGAGTAGAGCTTCATTTACTGTAGAAAAACAATTAGCAGAGATTGCTGCCTGTGCTCCACGAATTCGAACTTTCAGATTACTGTTGATTAAAGCAAAGGGCTCTTGAGTTTCAATTGTGTCATTTCTCCTGCATAAAAGACAGAAATAAGAACTTTTGAATTAGAAACAAGGCTGTATGATCTGATTCCAGATGATTTTTAGATCATTCAGGAGTCTAATTCCTGTGCCATGAGTCTTTATTTGTTTACTGCTCAAAAAAAGTATATAATTAAAAATACTAAACTTTTTGTCATATTTACACGTATTTCATATTCTCATTTTAATCTTGAGCTTCTATTTGCAGCTTAACCACATGTTCTAACCTCCCTGAGAAGACAGTGTTTATATTCCAGAGCTTGCCTATTAACTCCACAAAATAAAGCCCTGGCATGTTGAGATTAAAAAAACATACATTAATTCTATTTTTTTTTTTAATCTCAAAGAATATTTCACTTACTAGAAATAGAACAGTTGCAAAAGCATTTCAAGGCTGTTTATTTTTCTTTCAATTCCTATATGGTAACTTCAACTATTTTCTGCAAAAAAAGGAAGAAGAAAAGCAGGAAGAGGGAGAAGAAAAGGAAGAGGTGGAGGAGCAGGAAGAGTCTTAGTACAGTTCCCTATAACACAATATTTCTTGAACAGGTTTTCAGGTAACTATTCAGATATCAAGCACAAAGTACCATAAACTTGTAACTTTTGTAATTATTGTTGTGGAGGGGTCAAGTGTCCATGCATGAAGTACATGAAAAGGACATTTAACTGTTAGACTCATTGTGACTCCTCTTTCACGTGGAATAAGAATTTGTCCCTCTCCTCTCTTACTCAGCTGCTGATTCCACTGCAGCTTTTAGGAGCTCCATGTTTCATATGAGCCCCTCTCTCAAATTTAGTTGAAAACTTGGAAAAAAAACCCCAAAACTGGTAAGGGAGAGGAGCCTGAGAAGAAATATGACTCCGTATAAAATTACTGTAAACAGGCCAAATTTAAAACCTCAAAACAGGAAGTGTCTGGGAGGCAGAATTTGTGCGTGTATAGGTGTGTGAACATTCAGCACTGCTCAAGTTCTGTCAGCATGTGCTTTCTAATTTTAATGTTCAGGTTTTCTCCTTCCTCTGCCCCTTCTGCCCTGCACTGAAATACAGATCAGACAATCACTTGCTAGGGAGAAAGTGCAACCTACAAGAGAGCTGGAATTTCCAGCAGATTTTCCTTTGGCTGGTGGGACTTCCTCCTGATCGCAGACACAAAGTGCAAAATGCTCTTTCTAGAGCAGGATCCATAGAATCATGGAGTGGTTTTGGTTGGAAAGGACCTTGAAGACCACCCCATGGGCAGGGACACCTCCCACTATCCCAGGTTGCTCCAAGCCCCGTCCAACCTGGCCTGGACTGAATTCCCAGCTGACTCAGACTCTGAGGTTGTTGCCAAAGGTTTCACCAACCAGATGCTGATGGAAACTCCCAGCACCTCAACAGGACAGGAAATCCATCAGTTCTTTCATGCTGCCTCTCCCAAATCTGGGCTCCTCTGTTGCATGGAAATTAATTCATCACAGCGCTGTCCAGAGTTCAGACATGCAACACCGCAGAAGTATTGAGCTCTAATCTAATTTTCCTTGGTTTTGTTCAGGAAGCACCAGCTGGAGCCACCCCACCAAAGAAAAGAAAATCCCTTTCTCAAGCAAAGCACCACTACCTTTTGTGCCTGTCGACTTCTGAACATGTAAACATAAACAGAACACAGACACCACTCTGTCCTACCTGTAGCCTTTATATACATATTTGGTATTCCAGTTGCTTGTTAAAATGGATCTTACGTCTGACAGATGATATTTCAGTCAATTGTTACGTGTTGGGATAGTTTTGTCCGTGTCCCATTTAGACTGTGAGCTCCCCAGGGCAGGAACCATGTCTTTCTTCATGTCTAAACACTGCCAAGCACGTTGCTGCCGCTCAGCAGCCAACTGCACTCACACCAGTGATGTCTTCAGAGGAAAAGAAATTCAGCACTGAGAACTGCAAAGAGGCTTCCTGTACACAAGCCCTGTGAGTCACTTCTCCCTCAGCTGGCATTTGAAAATGATTGAGATTCCCATTGTGCAGCAGTTTAAATAAATGTGTTTTCTGTTGTATCTGTTCTTTGTCTGCAGCCGCATTAATTTAACTCTGCGTGCAGGTGTTCTCTCCAGTGTTAGGGCTGGGGGCTGTACAAAGTCATGGAATCATAGAATCATGGAATGATTTGGGTTGGAAGGGACCATAAAGATCATCCAGTTTCCACTAGACCAAGTTGCTCAGAGCTCCATTCAACCTGGCCTTGGACACTGCCAGGGATCCAGGGGCAGCCACAGCTGCTCTGGGAATTCCATCCCAGGGCCTCCCCACCCTCCTAGGGAACAATTCCTTCCCAAGATCCCATCCAGCCCTGCCCTCTGGCACTGGGAAGCCATTCCCTGGGTCCTGGCCCTCCATTCCTTGCAAATTGTCTCTCTCCATGTTTCCTGGGGCTCCTTCAGGCCCTGCAAGGCCACACTGAGCTCAGCCCAAAGCTTCTCCTCTCCAGGCTGAACAATCCCAGCTCTGCCAGCCTTTCCTCCCAGCAGAGCTGCTCCATCCCTCTGCTCATCCTGGTGCCTCCTCTGGACTCTCTCCAGCCAGCTCCACATCCTTCCAAAATCATCATCTCAAGGTGCGGAAGTGGCCAAGACCCAGGAAAAGGCACTCTGAGCAGGATGGCAGGGCTTTGCTGCCGTATAGAGCCTGGCTGTGTTGACATCTTGAACAGGTTGTGCAGTCTGGTCTCAGGGAAGACCTAGGGATGCAAGAAATATGGAAAAAACAGCAGCTGGAGGGGATGAAACAGCTGCTCCATGAGGAGTCTGAAGAGACCCTTCAGTTTGGAGAGGAAGCCGAGGCAGCAACAAAAAAATCATAAAGATGAATGCAGAAGAGTGAGTCAGAAAATCCTGCAACACCATAATGAAAATGAGCAGACACAATGCAATCAGTAGATCAGCTTGAAAGAGAAAAGAGAGTTTGTTTTTATACAGCGAGTCAGGAAATCTTGGAATTGTCGTCACTGGATGTTACGGAAGCTGACAATGTCAACATGTCCAGGAAGGCATTGGGCAGTGTTAGGAACAGGAGGCTCATAAATGGATATTACAGCCTGGGATGTGTCCACAACATCTCTGATCCAAGGAATCATAGATGCTGGTGGCTGGGAGCAGAAGGAATTGAATCCAGCACACTAAATAGTTTTGTCCATTTCCACTTTCAAAGCCTGAATCCCAGGTTAGGTGAGCCACTGATTTTACCATTTCTTATGTCCTTGCAGGTGATTCCTTTTCCTGGGGATAATTTTCCTCTCATCTCACCAGCAGCCAGATCAGGACAGCAGTCATTGCTGCAGAGGTTTTGAGCAGAAGGCTGGGCTTTTGGGGGTATGGTGGACAATATGAACACCGAACTGTGAATCACTCTGGAAGTGTGGGAAATTTGATGTGTATTGTGCCTTGATGCATTCCCAGGCTTCCCGAGCTTCCTGTGGCTGATGAACCACGAGCTCCACTTTTCCCCCAGAACAAAAGCCTGAGTGTTCTCAGGACAGCAGGCAGGGCCACAGGCTTTGGACTTGAAACAAAACCCACCACACTTTCCATATCCTTGTTAAGGCAGAAATACAGCAGTGATCTTCTGGAAAAGGTCTAATCTGGGAAGGCTGAGAGGGAATGTGAGGAATGCTAAGCCTCCCGTGTGGGAGGGACACACTGCCCTGGTCTTCAGCTGGTGACTGAGGTGAAACAGCAAACGGGATGGTAGAAGATCCTACAGCCAGCACAGGATTTGGGGCGTTCCTTGGGATCAGCTTGTGCTGGTCGATCATCCTTCCTGCCAGGAGAAGAGGCTGTGAGTACGCCATGGATAAACTGGGGGCCGGCTGCGGCTCCGTGATTTCAGCCATAACGTTAATTCTGCTTACATAAGCTTAATACTTTCTGCAGTAATTCAGTGCAACTGGGGAAAGAATTAAGACTTTTCTAAACTGCAGCTGAATGAAAATCAGTAGCACAAATTTGTGAGCTATTGACTCAAATGCACTTGGAAGGATACTGTCTGCATTTTTATGTCATTCCTGTTTTACTGGGAGAAGGCAACTGCAGCTGGTCAACACAGAGCTCCCAGTACACGGCATTCCACAGGCTTCAGGAATCCGTGGGTGCAAAATCCTTCCAGTGCACCTCAGTTACACACAAACCAGCAGGCTGTTCTCTTTTTTTTCTTTTTTTTTCGGTGACACTTTGGTATGTAAAGTGTTTTCCTTGGATGATTGATGCTTGAAACTTCTCGTATCCTGAAACAGGCTAAAATTAGAAAGGCTTCAAGCTATGCTTCCTACAGATCCATATATGTCATAGGATGTGGCTGTTGGCACTTTGGGATGATTGATTGTCAAGTTTCACAGGCTGCTGAAGTGTAAATGAAGTGATTTCAAGTACCACGGCAAGCAACAAAGTGGATAGAGTTAGTCAATTGTTTGTTTTGTGGGAAAATAAAATATCGGGTGCTCCACTGTGTTGCTAATAAAGGGTTTGGAGTAGCAGGTCCAGAAGGCAACTTGGGCCATGGGTGAGAGCACTTCTGAACCAACAAATTGTGTAAGAGGTTTTCCCCTGAGAAAACTCTTAGTGGAATTCATTAGAGAGGAATTAAACTGTCCAGGAGCTTTGCCAGGACAGTGCCAGCCCCCAGTCCGGGTTTCTGGCCACTTTTCCAGCCACCACATCTGTTCACCCACTTTCTAAGTAATAAAACTTGCTTACAGTCTTCTCTTTAATGTGAGAACATCAGCGTTAAAGGAGGTGAGTCTGTTTGTCTGCATCCTTTGACAACTTCAGAAGGCTGGAAATATGCTTGGCATATCATCTGGGAAGCTGAGAAATCGCGACAGTTCTGTCTTCAGGAAGCAGATTGTGAGTTTTGGGTTTGATGTCAAATATCCCGAAGGATGCTTGTTGTTCCCGCCATTGCCAAGCAAGAAGCACAGGGAGAGAGCAGCAAATCTCAGCAGAGACTCGTCTGAGCAAGTGACTGCTCAGGGGAAAGTCACTCATTGCCTACTTGAGATGCAGAGTTGGGTGACACAAACCAAGGGCTCTAAAGGCCAAAGCAGGTGTGGAGAACCTGCTGCACGTTTCCTGCTTCAAAGCACACCAGCCATGGCTTTGTGTGCGGTGATGACTTCCTGTCACTGAGAATTTGGGATCATTTTTGTTGGAAAAGACCATTAAGATCACGGAGTCCAACCATAAACCTACCACTGCCAACCCCACCAGTAAAAAATGTCCGCAAGAGTCACATCTATACTTTTAAATACCTCCAGGGATAAAAGTAGGAAGGAACTGTGGAGCCTCTGTCTCGGAGAGATGAGGGGTGAATCTCTGAGAACACCTGGGACTGCTTTAGAGACCACAGTTTCTTTGAGGCGCTGTGCCCTTCTCCTTCAGGATGTTTGATTTGTGAGGAACAGCACTGGCACTCGATTAAAGAGAAGTTGAGTTTTGATACCAGCTCATCCAAGCCCATTTTTGACCACAGACTACCCAGTGAACTTCCTTGCACCTTTCTTTCCTTATGAAAGTGAGAAAATATTGTAGAAAATGTGTGGGAATAAAATCAAAGTATCAATGCTCTGATCAAAAGATGAAAGTATAACTGCACCTTCTTCCTTTGTAAAGATTATTTGCTTCTGAGTTGCCCATTTCCCTTTAAAAAGGATAACTTTCTTTTCCCCCCCATCATATTGATATCTGGCAGCAATCAAACCTTCTCCTTGACATTTTATTTTGACTGCTTCCTCACCAAACTCTCCCATTAAGCAGCCCACAGAAGAAATGGTCGCCTTTCCCTCATTTTTGCTCACTAGATGGTCATGAAGGTCTCTTCCAACCCTGATGATTCTGCGATTCCGTGACGTTTTGAAGCAGAACAGAACTTATCTGTGTTTCCTACTTCATTGAAAAAGTTTGGAGCATATTTCTGAGACAGCAGAGGCTACTTCCTTATGTATGTAGAGGAAGATGTCACAGAGACTGCCTTCCTGCCAGCTAGCTGGGATTTTGCTGAGAGGTGTGGGAAAAAAGCTGTTAGCACCTCTCCTTTCTCAGCAGTGCAATCCCTCAGCAACGTGCAGCCCCAGAAAAAGAAGCCTGGGGGCAGAAAACAATGCAAGAACCTAGAACTTTTTTTGTTTAAACTTCTTTTTCTCCTTAAGTGTGTAGCACCAGAGTGGAGCTCAGTGGATCAAAGAGAAACCCAGGGGTGATCTTCTCCCTCTCCACAACTCCTTGACAGGAGGGTGCAGTCAGGTGGGGGTCAAACTTTTCTCCCAGGGAACAAGGAACAGGACTTGGCCTCAAGTTGCACCAAGGGAAGTTTAGATTGGATATTACGAAAAATTTATTCAAGGAAAGGGTTGTCAAGCATTGGAATGGATTTTCCTTACCCCTCACCACAGGGAGTCTTTTGTTGGTTTGTTTGAATATTTTATTTTAACAAAGGTGAAGCACCTCCACAATAGGCTCCAGAGAAATAAATAAAACAGGCACATTCTCTTCCAGCATCCCTCTGGCCAGGGAGGTGGCAGTTTTTGTGTGTCGTTGCACATGGGTGATTCCCAGCAGTCAATGATGGAGCAGGAATATTGGCTTTCTGCGTGCTCAGTACTTTTCCATAAGGATTAGGGAATTGCTGGATTTTAATGATGGGCTGTGCTGCATCCAGCTGAAATGTGTTGGATACTGGTGTCCGTGTGCTTCCAATCAGATAAATCAATTTAGGAAAATTATATTCAGCTTCTGGTCAGCCCTGGGCTGGTTTTGGGGGAGTTGCCAGAGTGGCCCATCCAGAGAGAAATGCAGGAGGTGGAGGAAGCAGCACTTGGAGGACTTGGGTGGCCAAAATTTGGGTGGGGAGTCACCCAGCCGTGCTGTGGTGAGGACACCTTCACCTGATCCCCAGCACTGGGAGAGAGGAAGGCTATGGGGAAGGAGGAGGGGTCAGCAGGGACATGCCCAGGGGAGAGAAATCTCCAAGGGTGGGTGCTGGGGACTCTGTTTGACATCAGCCCCAGCACAGGATGTGTGCCCAGGAAGTTTGAACTGGCAGGGAGTTGGGGAGCATGGCCAGCGTGGAGGAAAACAGGACAGGATCCCAGAAAGAAGTGAAAGATCCCAAAGCAGAGATGTCAGATAAAATTTGGTGGCGTGGAGTCCCAGCACCACGTGCTTTGGGGGCTGATAGGAATTTCTGATAGAAACTGGAATCCTGTCCTGCTAGGATTGGCACGGGAGGCAGACAGTTTGCGTGCAGGTTTGTCTGCAAGCCGTGGGGAGCTGTAACGCGATGCAGTGGTGGCAAAGAGGAATGTGATGAGTAGATGTCCCAAGGAGTTATTTTCAGAAGCCAAGGGAATACCGAGTCACATTGCAAAGCACTGCCCTGGCACCTCCTTTGGGGCAGGTCGTGGGCAATGCTTGAATCCTGACCAAAAAGGTTCAATCACACTGAGAGGTCAGGGCGAAGCCATTCCAGTTTTCCAGGTCTTGCACTGTCCAGTTTATGAGAGGAGGCTACGGGACCTTGGTTGGTGTAGGGTAGCAACATTTCCAAACTGGAAATTCCCAAAAATGGTGGACGGTGAAATTTGTTTTGTACTCGGGAATAGAGAAAACACAAAGCTGGAGAAGGAACCTAGTCCAGAGGAAGGGGAAAAAAATATCTCTGTGGCAGACATGGATGTCAGGAGGAACAGGGAATGTAAAGCAAGGAGAGACAGCAAATCCTGGATGTACAGGACCTGGGGATGCCTGCAGTGTGTTAGAGGCATTTGAAAAGAAGGAATTCAACCAGTGCTAAATGTCCTTAGCAAATTATTCTGCACTCCTGTTCCTAGCAGTGCGTTTTTAACCCGTGGTGATCTTTGCCTGTTCCTGTTCCAAACCTCAGCACCAACCTCTTCCCTAAGCGACTTCTGCTAAAAACTCAGATATTTTCGTGCCTGCTGCCTTAAGGGGGGCGCTTGTTGAAGTCGTGTCTGCTCCAACTCAAACATCAGAGAGCCTGGCAGACACTCGATCCCTGCGGCGTCAGCGGGCGGGACTCAGAAACCTGCTCAGGGATAATCCCCCGGGAGGGGAAGGAGCCTCTTTGGGTTACAGACAGAGCCCACCCCGCAGTGCCCGGCGAGCAGCAGGGCTTAGCGACGTGCCAGAGATGAAGGTCAGACCCTCCTGAAGGGTGCCCTGTCAGGCTGGATTTTTTGTTTCCAAATTAGACGGCAGAAGCTCGGGAAATGCTTCTTCCTTCTTGTGGCCATCACCTGTGGGATTGTGCCCCTGTGCCCCTGTGCTCAGGTGAGAGCCCACCTGCAGAGCTGCTCCAGCCCTGGGGCCCAGCACAGGAAGGAGCTGGAGCTGCTGGAGAGAGTCCATGGAGGCAGCAGGGTGAGCAGAGGGATGGAGCAGCTCTGCTGGGAGGAAAGGCTGGCAGAGCTGGGATTGTTCAGCCTGGAGAGGAGAAGCTTTGGGCTGAGCTCAGTGTGGCCTTGCAGGGCCTGAAGGAGCCCCAGGAAACATGGAGAGAGACAATTTGCAAGGAATGGAGGGACTGGACCCAGGGAATGGCTTCAAATGGACAGAGAGTAGGGTTAGATGGGATATTAGGAGGAAATACTTTGCTGTGAGTGTAGTAAGGCACTGGCACAGGTTTCCCAGAGAACTTTTGGATGCCCCATCCCTGGAAGTGTTTCTCAGTGACATGGCTCACTTGCAGAAAGCAGACCCCAACAGCTGCCTTTGGTCAAGAGCAATGACTCCAGCAGGTTTTGGGGTTTTTTTCTGTGAGTTGGATGAGTTTCTGTACAAAGAATTTCCTCTAAAGGAATTTGATTTAAAAAGAGTAAGTCCCACAAAAACAAAGCTCAATGATCTCCTCAAATTTTGCCTGATTTTTTTTTTTAAAAGGAAGTGTTTCCCCTCTTTCTTTGTGTGCAAGGGCTGGGAGACACCCTCTGTGTTGAGAAGATGCCAAAAATGGGACTTCTAACCCTTGTCGACTTTGCTCCCGCTACCAAAACTTGGCTGTGCAAGCCCAATACAAGACTCCAGAGTCTCCAGTTGCTCAAAGATTTGATGGTTTAATATTTGAAGGCCAACATTGACTGAATCCCTAAAAGCCAGGAGTTGATTTAGTGGGCAAGAGGAAACAAGGACAGGTACATTTACTGCTCATCTATGTTTTACTGCCCTGCATGAAAGATTAATGAGCTCTGAACTTGTGGGCAGCCAGTTTTCCTGGCCTGACTCACGCTAGGGAGGAGCTGGAGGTGGTGCTGACACCCCCGTGTCTGGGCGAGCACAACGCACTCTGATCTGGGGTTGGTCATGGTTTTGATCTCCTGAAAAAAAGGGGGATTGAGGGGAAGAGTAGAAACTAGAGATCAGATAAAATGCTTCTAAGCGGAGCAAGTTGTAATATCTGCAAATTTTGTTGGGTTTTTTTTTTTCATATTCTTTTCACAGAATCACAGAATCATTGAGGTTGGAGGAGACCTTCGAAACCATCCAATCCCACCATCAACTCAAACCACCATCATCACCCCAAAACCATGTCCCAAAACCTCCTGAACACTTCAGAGACAGGGACTCCACCACCTCCCTGGCAACTCATTCCAAGGCCTGACCACTCTTGCAGGGAAAAAGTTTTTTCTGTTATTTAAACTGAACTTCCCCTGGGAAAACCTGAGGCCATTTCCTCTCATTCTTTCACTTGAGAATCATTTTTCATGATTAAAAAATGCCATTCATGTAAAGCCACCTGGCAAGCAAGCCCTCAGAAATACATACATAAACACTCAGCTGGACACTGCCCTCAGTGTCCTCACTTTGGAGATCACATTTTGTGGGGGAAGAGGGCTGAAATAAAACACATGAGCTGTGGCCACTCTGGCTGCAGGAAGACCTGAACTCTGTGAGGGGGCAGGGAGCAAAGATTGGGGCTCTTCAGCTTGGTGTTTGAGCAGGGTCTGCTCCACCAAGCATTTATTTTGTTTAGCGACTCTTAAATACATTCAGGGTGTCCCCTTGTGCAAGGTGAGCGATTAAACCACAGCTCAGGGTACGGAAATGAGGGAGATTCCCATCAAACATGGGAGACGTCCTTCAGAGAGGGAATGCTGGTCACAGCAAGCCCATGGAGCTGCAGGCTGGGCAGAGGGGCTGGAAAGCTGGGAAAGGCCCTGGGGGTGCTGGGGACAGCGGCTGGACACGAGCCCAGGGGTGCCCAGGGGGGCAAGAGGCCAATGGCCCCTGGGCTGGATCGGGAATTCCCTGTGTGTCCAGCAGGAGCAGGGCAGGGATTGTCCCTCTGTGCTGGGCACTGAGAGGCCCCTCCAGGGCTGGCTCCAGTTCTGGCTCCTGCAGGAGAGACTTTGAGGGGCTGGAGCGTGTCCAGGGAAGGGAACGGAGCTGGGAAGGGGCTGGAGCCCCAGGAGCGGCTGAGGGAGCTGGGAAAGGGCTGAGGCTGGAGCAGAGGAGGCTCAGGGGGAACCTTGTGGCTCTGCACAGCTCCTGACAGGAGGGGGCAGCCGGGGGGGTCGGGCTGTGCTGCCAGGGAACAGGGACAGGAGGAGAGGGAACGGCCTCAGGCTGGGCCAGGGGAGGCTCAGCTTGGACAGCAGCAGGAATTTCTCCATGGAAAGGGTGGCCAGGCCTTGGCAGGGGCTGCCCAGGGAGCTTTGGAGTCCCCATCCCTGCAGGTGTCCAAGGAAGGCCTGGCCGTGGCACTCAGTGCTCTGGGCTGGGGACAAGGTGTGGATCAAAGTTTGCACTCGATGATCTTGGAAGTCTTTTCCAACCTCAATGATTTTGTGATTCTGTGTTTTAGCAGCAGGTGGAGGACACAGCAATGGCACCTCTGGCCTGGGGTTTTTCAGCAGCGCAGCTCCCAGAGGTCCCAGGGGAGCTGCCTCTCTCAGAGTCACATCCCCTGCTCCAGCCTGGATCTTCATCCATGAGTTCCCTGCCTCATGTACCTGACAATTCCTCAAGTAACAAAGAAAAAAACTTGGAAGCTGACCACAGAGCAGATGTCAAGTGTGAATTAAATGCCCAGGAAAACATGGAAAAGATGAATACGTGGTTGACCGATAGCCACTGTCATCCACCTGAAAAAAAACTCAAACAAAAACTCAACACAGAAAAGAAAAAAGTATAATTTTTAATGGATAAATATTTAAAAGGCATTGATAAGTATTTATGGAGCCAGGGGTATTACTCTAATTTACAAAACCGCTGCAAATAATGCTCTGAGGGAACCGAAAATAGTGTGGTAGGGCAAGTGGATGGAGAACTGTACTGATAAACACGGTTTCCCGTAAAAAAATAGGGTAAAAGAGTTACAATTTTATTTCAGATGTTGACATGGCAATATGTTATAGATCAGTTCCAGACCTAAGAAACAGAATGAGAATATAAATATAAATAATATAAATAAGAATATAAATAAGAAATAAGTGTTCACTGAATGGCCGTATTTTCTTTAGTGAAAAGCATGTTTCACTCCTTGGAATTCATCTTGAAACAGAGTGGAAAAATTTCAAAGAGTTACAACGTCAAAACTACTTCATTTCTGTTGAGCTTTTATGAGAACTTTTTTGAATTTCTAATTTTTTTGAGGATAATATTGTATCACATTTCCTTTGCATCCCATTTTATAGCAATGTGGTGCCCAGCAGCAGATTAACTTGTGCTCAGCTGGATTTGGAGCCTTCTGCTCCATGTAGGGCTCTGCAGGACACGTGCAGGGCGGGGTGGGCTTTGTTTTTTAAATCTGGAAACCTTGGTATCCTTGTTTTCAACCCAAATGACCCGAAACTTCTCTCTTGACAAGCCCTTGTTTTGAATCAGATCAAAACCCGTGCTATTTGGATACCTTCACCTTGGCTTTTGCTCTCTTGCTGGCCCAGAACAGGAACATGCTGACAATAAATTAAAAAAAAAAAAAGCACATTAAACTCAGCAGCTCAGAAGGATCCATTTGTCAGAGCCATAACTGAGTGAACGTTTTTTGGCACTTCAATCAGGCTCCATCAAAACCTCCAGCTCATGCTCTGCGCCAGATAACCGTGCTCAGATCAGTCAGGGCTGAGAAAACATTTGCAGGCAGATAAGGCTGGGAGGGAAGGAGTGGGTGTTTTATTTAAACCTGGCTTGCAGTCATTGTTTTCCCGGGGATCACATCCTTGGCTGGGTGTTGTCCTTCCTTCGGGAGGGAAGGGGGCGTGAGCTCTGCCCTGTCCCCGTGGGGAGGCTGCAGATTCAGTGCTCCCAAAGAGGAGTTCCAGCCATGCTCCATGCTGATCCTACAGCAGTATCCTAGCGCTGGGCTCCATCCTCTGACCTGCACAGCTCCAGGGTGACCCCTGACCTTCCCCTGGGCTTTTTACGACTGCCTCACTGTTGACCCTTTCCCTTTTTCCCTTTCCTTCTGTTCTTTCCCTTTTTTCCTTTCCTTTTTTTTCTTTTTCCCTTTTTCCCCTTTCCTTTTTTTCCTTTTCCCTTTCCTTTTCCCTCTTCCCTGTTTCCCTTTCCTTTTTTCCTGGATTTTCCCTTTTTCCCTTCCCTTTTCCCCCCCTTTTTCCATTTCCTTTTTCCCTTTTTCCGTTTTCTTTTTTCCCTTTTTCCCTTTCGCTTTTCCCCTTTTTCCCTTTCCTTTTTAAATCTTTTTCTCTTTTCCTTTTTCCCTTTCCTTTTTTTTCTTTTTCCCTTTCTGTTTTCCCTTTCCTATTTTCCCCTTTTTCCTTTCCTTTTTCCCCTTCCTTTTTTTTCTTTTTCCCTTTCTGTTTTCCCTTTCCTATTTTCCCCTTTTTCCTTTCCTTTTTCCCCTCTTTTTCCCTTTCTCCTTTTATATTTTCCCTTTTTCCTTTTATTTTTTCCCCTTCCCTTTTCCCTTTTCCTTTTCCCCTTTCCATTTCCCTTTCCCTCTTCTTTTCCTTTTTTCCCTTTCTTTATTCCAAATGAGGGTACAGGGCAAAAAAGCACAAACACAAGGAAAGCCTTCACATACTTCCAGTTAATCGTGCAGTGGGCAGGGGCCAAAAAATTAAAATCTGCTTTCCTTATTCCTTCAGGCAGAAGCCCTGGAGCATGTGATTTGATTAGCATCACTGTAAGGGCAGTGCTCGGTGCCTGCTGTGAGAGGGGACAGTTCTGGGGGGCTCAGGGCGTCACTGGTTCCCATGGCAGACCTGGACACCCTCAGCTGTGTCCAGTCCCTGCCCCTCCAGACTATTCCTCACAGAGAAGTGCCAAAGGCTCCTTCCAGGAGAGGTTCAAACACCCCAGGTAGTGAGGGGGAGGTTGTGCTGCACGTTTCTGGTGGCCCCAGCATTTCATAACCTGCACTGTTTGCTGAAATAAGCCACATGCCTTAGGTAAAGCCTAAACGGCTCCAAGTTTAATCCCCCTAATGCAAAAGGAGGGATGTGGGAAGGTCTGGTGGCACTTGAGAGCACCAGTGCCACGCTTTCATCCAGGCTGCTCTGGCAGGCGCTGCTCTCGTGCTCGACGGGGCACAGGGAAGTGGTGGGAAGAGTTAATGGGACTCAGCCCCTGGAAAACAGCGCAGGACACGGGATGTAATCAGCTGAGATGGCTCAGCCCGGCGAGGGGGGATGAGGAGGGAGCTGTTGCTCTATGTAGGTCACGGCTGAGGCCAAACCTTTGAGCCCTGGCCAGCGAGAGGCCGGCAGGGACGAGGATGAGGATGGGCTGAACCCACAGTGCCAGCCCCGAGTCCATGCTCAGAGGGCAGGGAGAGCTGGAAGCTGTGTGGAGCCAGGGTTCACCCTGCTCTTTGGGGTGGTGAGATGGCTTTGGCGTCTTCAGGAGGAATATTGGGAAGGAATTGTTCCCTGGGAGGGTGGGGAGGCCCTGACCCAGGGTGCCCAGAAAAGCTGTGGCTGCCCCTGGATCCCTGGCAGTGTCCAAGGCCAGGTTGGACACTGGGGCTTGGAGCAGCCTGGGACAGTGGAAGGTGTCCCTGCCAGGGCAGGGTTGGCACTGGATGGGCTTTAAGGTTCCTTCCAACCCCAACAATTCCGTGATTCCATGGCCTTATCAATGCACCCAAATATCTCACGGGCAGGTGCCAAGGGGATGGGGCCAGAATCTCTTCAGTGGTGCCCAGCAGCAGGACAAGGCAAAACCTGCAACACATAAAATTTCATGTGAATATGAAGGAAAACTTCCCTGTGGGGGTGACAAAGCACTGGAAAAGGCTCCCCAGAGAGGCTGTGGAGTCTCCTTCCCTGGAGATGGTCAAAACCTGCCTGGATACGATTCTGTCAGCAGGAAAAACCCTTCTGGTGCTCTGAGGAATTAAAGTAGGACAGGAGGCAGCCCCAGGAGCATTGATGGGTACAGGAGTCAGCTGTGGGGATAGCACACAACACTGGCTACCCACTTATCTTGTTAACTGCTGATGCTGAGAGGTATTTAGGCCTTGTTTGCACAAGTTGTGGTAGAATTTTACATATTTTGATCACATTAAGTGAGCACTGTTCCAAAGAGTTTCCTGGAGCAAAGGTGCTGTTATATAAACCAGTAAATATAAATCATGGATAGTAGGGTATCTGGTGTGTGTAGGTTACCAACAGAGCTTGCACTGTCTGCCAAAGGTTTGGGTTTAGAATCATGGAATCATGGAATAGTTTGGTTTGGAAGGGACCTTAAAATTCATCTGATCCAACCCCTGCCATGGCAGGGACACCTTCCATTATCCCAGGCTGCTCCATGCCCCAGTGTCCAACCTGGCCTTGGAAACTTCCAGTGATCCAGGGGCAGCCACAGCTTCTCTGGGCAAAACCCATCAATTTTGCATCAGTAGAATTATAATCCTGTAAATCTGAGGTAGAAACCATTTTGCTGCCTTACAAGTAAGTTTTATTGGTAACAGTTTTCCTCGTATTAGATTAATCTGCACTACTGTTAATGCCTTTATAACATAAACTGCACCCATTGAAGGGCTGAGGCTGTTATTCCAACAGAACTCCTCCTGACTGAAATAAATCTGTGTAGATTCTCTGTAGAAAAATCTTGAAAACCTCTACATGAAAATTGGATTTAAGTTTGCGTTAAAGTGCATATCCTTGAAACTTCCCATGCGGTCAGGCAGTGAAGCCATCAATACATCCCATTCCTACCTGGAGTGTTAGCCTGTAAATCAGTGACCCTCTTCAGCTGCAAGAGCTCCCGTGCCTTGCCCCACAGCTGCCTTATCACACACATGCTCAGAGAAACCCAAGGACAGAGCTGCTACTCGCATTTTTCACAGGGGTGAGAAAACAAATCGCAGCAAACCTCAACCCCAACCAAACAATGGCATCTTTTGGTGGGTGTTTGCAGCCTGACCTTATCTCTGCCTGCCTTACGCTCCCAAATACTCGTGTGTGGAAGTATTTACTGTCACTGAGCCGGGCCATGTCCACCCAGACTTGTCAGAGGAGGTGATAACACCGAGCCACCGATACAATCAGTGATTCAAGCTTCTGGTTTTCTGCCTGAAGAATGGATGGGGCTGCTGGGAGGGCTGAATTTGGGACTGAGTTCGGCTTGGAAGGCAGAAACACCCCTTGGTTCAAGCTGAATTTTAAGTCATATGAGGAGTGGCTTGTGGGGCCAGGATTGTTCAGACTGGAGAAAAGGAGGCTCAGACGGGACCTTGTCGCTCTCTGCAGTTCCCTGAAAGGAGCTTGGAGCCAGGTGGCCTCTCCTTCCCAGCAGCAAGGGACAGGAGGAGAGGGAACGGCCTCAGGCTGGGCCAGGGGAGGCTCAGCTTGGACAGCAGCAGGAATTTCTCCATGGAAAGGGTGGACAGGCCTTGGCAGGGGCTGCCCAGGGAGCTTTGGAGTCCCCATCCCTGCAGGTGTCCAAGGAAGGCCTGGCCGTGGCACTCAGTGCTCTGGGCTGGGGACAAGGTGGGCATCGGGCACAGCTGGGACTCCATGGGCTGGGAGGGCTTTTCCAACTTTAATGATTCTGTGAATATCCTGCTCCATGAGCCCCACCTCCTCCTCATCCACTGAACAGCATCCACACTCTCTTTTTTGTTATTTTTTAATTTGATCTGGCCTCTTTTGATGACTAAGGGAACAGGAAGATTACAGTTTAAGTATATAATTTTCATTTGATGTGACAGGTTAAAGCTATGTGCATTTAGAGCAGGCCTAGATTATTTTAGTCAAATTGCAGCGCTGATTTAGGCCCTGACTCACTCTTTGAGGCCTGGCTTCATGTAGATATCTGTTGGCTTAAATCTACTGCTGGTGAAACACAGGCACATGTGTGCATTACTGTGCTGAAATTCTGGGGTAGGGGTGGACTCACACAGCAAACACAATCCTGCATCAGAGGCAGAGAGGAGCAGATCGTGCTGGTTGGGTGATATTTTTTTCCCCAGCACAATATCTTGATATTCCAGAGTTTATTTTCCTTCCCCTCGTGCCCCTCCCGGACACTGGGCTGTGTAATCTGCCCGTGCAGTGAGGGCTTTGAGATCGAGTGCCCTGGAGTCTCCCTGGCTTTGCCGCCAGCTGGGAAGGCTGAAAGGCGTGGAGGAGCAAATTGCTAAAGCCCACAGAGCAGGCTGAGAGCAGTGACCTGGGGTGGGCTGGCCTGGCTGGAGCAAGTGGAAAATGCTTTCTGTGAATTGGCAACGCATTCTGCCCCTCTACGCTGCCCTTGTGAGCCCCCAGCTGCAGTGCTGTGTCCAGCTGTGGGTGCCCAGCATGGGAAAGGCGTGGATCTGCTGGAGTGAGTCCAGAGCAGGGACATGAGGATGATCCAAGAGCTGCAGCACCTCTGCTGCAGATTCAGGCTGAGAGAGCCTGGAGAAGGCTTCAGGGAGACCTTTGAGCCCCTCTCAGTTAATGGCGTACAAGAGAGCTGGGGAGGGGGTTTTCACAAAACCGTGGAGTGCTGGGCCAAGGGGGAATGGCCTTAAGCTGCAGGTGGGCAGGGCTAGAATAGGTATGAGAAAGAAATTCTTCCCTGTGAGGGTGGGGAGGCCCTGGCCCAGAGTGCCCAGAGAAGCTGTGGCTGCCCCTGGATCCCTGGCAGTGTCCAAGGCCAGGTTGGACACTGGGGCTGGGAGCAGCCTGGGACAGTGGAAGGTGTCCCTGCCCATGGCAGGGTTGGCACTGGATGGGCTTTTAAGTCCCTTCCAACCCAACCCACTCTGTGATCCCATGATTCTCATTTTAGGGCTGCCCTACTGGCAGCCAATGAGCACTGGGATGTTCAGCAGCAGCGTGAGCAGAGGTTGGAGCCCCAGTCTGGCTTGGGGTCATTTTATGATAATACTCGATTCCCTTATTGTCTACTCTCTGCCCATGAAAGGTTCCTGTATCCTTAAGCTGGTCTGGGAGAGGGGCGGGAGCCAGGGATGCTCTAGTGTGGGTTTTGTTCAAGCCCTCACTCCCGGTGTGCCCGGTGTGGTGCAGAGGCGTGAAATCTTGCTGCTTTTAGCCAGCTTGGTTCTCGTTAGCTGAAGCAAGGAGTTTGTCCCTGGACTCCAATAGCAAATCTTCAGGCAGCTTCCGTGGTTTCTTCTGGAACTGTTGGGCTTAGCTTTGGTCTGAGAATCAGCCATCAGCAGAAAGCCACTGGGACACCCCATCCCAGCCCAGACCCCGGGAAAAGCTGAGCCACCGAAAGAAAAAACTCTAAATCCACCACCTTTCTCTGCAGCGAGGAGACCCACATCAGAGCTCACCAGCTTCCCATCTGTGTTCTTTTCCCAAGATGCTGCCTGGACTTTTCTTCCTCCCCTCCGAAATAAAGGCCATCTACCATCTTGTTCCTTTCTCCATATGGCAGAGGTTTTATTTTCCCTTCCCCTGGCATTTTGGGTTTGTTTGTTCTGCTGTGGGTGTGTGTAGGGGGTAAAGTTCTGATGGTTCAATATCTACCAGGTATTCATTTTCCTCCTGTGCCATGAGGGCACCTTGTTTATCAAATAAACAGGGCTTTTTTTCACTTTCATCTACTAAAAATTCATTTTGTATTGGCAGGAAGAGATTGCTCAGCAATCATCTTTTCTTTAGAGGAAATGTTCATTCCCGAGTGTTTCCTCTCAAACTTTCTCTAAAGGGAGATGCAGCCCCTGCAACTGTTTTCCCATTTTCCATGGGAAAATGCCCCATTTCCAGGTGGAGGGCAGACAATTTGCATGCAAGAAGCTTTTGTGCGTTAGGTAGCTGTTGGACTTTGTAGGTCAGACTGTGACAAAGCAAGCGTTAGCACTTTCCCAAAACTAAAGGAAAGGATTTTTTTAAGAACTTGGAGTACAAAGGAGAGACTCACGCACCCAGAGGGTGGCACAGGCATTCTCAGGTGCCTTAGCTAATGCTTCCTCAGTGCAGGAAACTAAAGCTACCTGGGAGCGGGGTTTTTTAAAAATAATTTTAAAAACAAGCTTTTGGGGCAGTCCTTTCTGCAGCAAATCTGGACGTGGATCTGGAGCTCTCTTCTCACTTGTATTTCTCCTGCAAAGTACAACAAGCAAACAGCGTTTTGTGTGTCTCCTTAACTACATCTCTCCATCTGCAGCCTTGGAGTGGAGGGGAGGAGAAAGGGAGCTGCCAGCAGCTCGCAGTGATTGATTTGTCTCGTGGTTTTTTTTTGTGCTGCGCTGTAACAACCTGTTTCAAAAAAAATGACAATGACAAATCAAAGCGAATATTTTCTCGCTAGAGATTCAAAGTCCCCCGGATCGTCCGTGGGTATTTTGCTGTTAAATGGGCTGCACGATCCATAACGTTTATCTGGGAGTTTTCTGGTGGAGCTTGCAGCCTTTAGAAGAGAAGTGTCTTTCCCCCGGAGCCATTTGCTCCAATAATTGTTGTCGTGTGAAGCTGTCGCTGATTGCCGTCACGCGGGGTGAATGTGCTGCAGCTCCCCGCGTGCTCCAAGTATTGAAAGTGGCCCTGGAAAGGGATCCGGGTGTCCCGCCTGGATCTGTACTTTGCCCTAAAGCAAAGGCTTCACTCTGCCTGGGGCTGAGGGCTGTCCTGAGCCCAGAGAGCTCAGGGGTCAAGCGAACAGGGGATCCAAGGAAAGGGGCGGTAAGTGGAGCCTCAGGGATGCTGTCACCCCGGAGACGCAGCTGCCCGGGGCACGCACAGGGCGAGGTTTGCTCTCCTTTCCCCTTTTCCCCGGGTTGTCATTCCTCATCAGGAAAAACCCCTCCGAGGGTGCCTCAAGGCAGGCTTTTCAGCCGAGGGGGATTTTTCCCCCGCTGTGCACATCAAGGCTGTGTTGCTGTTTATTGGGAGCGCCGATCCGAACTTTCCCAGCGCCGGGAAGGGCTGGCGCTGCTCTGACACCGATTTCCAGCTCTGAGCCGTGCTCCCGCGCCTGGCAGGACGCTGCCTCCCCCTCCCAGCCACGATATCCGAAATAAAAACATTTGCAGCCAGCTCCTAACCTGCCCTTCCCTGCCGATGGAGCCGCAGCGCTTCAGAGGGTCTGTTACCGACGGGAGAGAGCGAGGGAGGGGAGGGAGGGAGGGAGGCAGGGAGAGAGAGGGAGGGAGAGAGGGAGGGAGGAGGGAGAGAGGGAAGAGGCAGGCAGGGAGTTTAGGTTACCGCTGCCGCATCGCTGCCTTGCTGTGCTTCTGGCTCCGNGATGAGCCCCTGGCTGGGGCTGGCCGGGCTGCGGGGGCGCAGGGGCACAGCCGGGCGGCTGTAGCCGGGGATCCCGCGGGGAAGAGCCGCCGGAGGATGCGCTGCGGGCGCCCGGGCTGAGGAGGCGCCTCTGCCTTCCCCGAACTCCAGGTAGGACCGTGAGCAGGGGACTCCCTTCACCCCTGGATGCCCCCTCGAGCCGCGGCTCCGACTTTCCCAAACTCTCCGACGGCCGCGGTGGGTGGGGAGAGGGACAGGAGAGGGGGCGGCAGGTGTGACCCCGCTTGGAAAGACCGGGATCAAAATCCACACCTCCCTACCCAGGGATGTCCCCAGCCCGAGCTGGGCAGTGTGCGTGGCCTCCGGACTGCCGTGTCCACCCCTGGTCAAACGGCTGTGGTGATAATGGGCACCAGGGCAGACTGCTTTGGTGGTGAGAACGTGGCGATGAGTGATCTCGTTTGCCAGATTTGAGGGTGTTTGACACGGGGAAAACATTTTGACAGCCTCACATAAAGACCAGTTAGGACAAACCCAGGGCAGCACTCTCCTCGCTGTCCTGCCGGGAGCTTGGATAAAATGCTGAAGAAGAAGATCCATGAGGCACAGGTAGGTAATCAAAAAAGCAGCCGCTGGACCTGATCCTGCAAACATTGCTGTGTATGATCAGCACTTTTAAAGCCAAGTAGTTATTGACAACGGATTGGCCAGCATGAGGGCCCCATGGTTGGATCTGTGTTCCTTTGCTTTCTGCCTGAGCCCTGCAAACCGAACGAGGAGCTGGACACTGCCAGTCTCAGTGAACATTTGCCACGGGACAGTGAGGGGAGTTTGGGTGCCTGTCCTGGGCTCTCTCTGCCTGGAGGGAAAACTCTGTGATGCCCAGGAAGATTTCTCCTCCCAAAGTACCAGACTGCTCCTTTAACAGACACATAAATGCAAATACTCAGTTCAACTGTTGGAGGAGTATAAAGTTCCAAACACCAAAAGATGACTATGCCAAGATGGAGCATGGAACAAAAGGGCAAAGGACAGCATGAGCACCAGGCCCACCTCTCCAAGTGCTCCCCCAGTCTAAAATAGGGGAAAAACTCCATCCTGACAGGTCCTTGTCCTGCAGTGGTATCATCAGGACTGAGCAGCGCTCCGAGATTTAACAGTGACATTGGAATATCTTTATTGGCAATTTTTCCCATTTTGAATGGTGGGTTTTTTTGTACAATCTGCATAATTATCACTTCTCTTCAGTGCTATTTTACTTCTTCCTTCATGTATCTTGAGACTGTTTCCAAGGGAGAAGAACAAGATCCTCATTCTACCTGAAATACCATTTTCAGTTTTATTTCTCTGTTGCATTAAGATGAGAAAAAACAACAAGCAGTACTATCTGTAAATGAGGGTGCAATAAATAGTTTGGTTTGGGGGCACAGACACATAGATAGACTTTTTGAAGAATGGCGCTTCTCTGACTCTGAGAATTGGACTTTTGGAGTCCTGGCAGTGGCAACAAGAGCCTAAGAAAGAAATTTCCTTGTTGCTTTGTTTATGAAGAAAAGAGGGATGTGAGCTGGATTTTATTCCTGTTCAGCACAACGGAGCACACGGGTTTACACAGGGTCAGGTTGCTCTGATTCATCCCATTGTGGACAATTGCTTATCTGTGGTGAGATCTGGAGTTTGGAGCATAGCAAGTGGGATAGAATTGCTGATTCATGAGGCCGCTCTGAAATAAGTTAAATATGCCCATTAGCATCAGCGATAAGAGGAGCATGGGGGTATTGTAGGAATTGAGGGAGCATTAGAAGAAGAGTCTATTAGCATTGGAGAGAAATTCAGAAAGGGATGTTTGGTTCACAGCAGGTGAAGGGAGGACAGAGACAGGAAGGGAAGGCTTTTAGGATGAATATTTGGAAAAAATGACTACCAAGATGAGAGAAAGTCCTTTCGGGAGAGCAAGGAGGGAGTGCCCCAGGGGCGCTGCTGTTTTCCCTGCCTGAGAGAGAGGATGCCCTTGGCTGGCTGCCTGCCAGCCGTGTTTGCATCACCACTGGAGGTGGATTAAGTCAAAAGTGTCCAAATGTGCTCCAAAAAAGCACACAAAGCACCTGCTCTGGGACTGGACTGGACTGCTTGTCCTGGGCAGTGTCCCTGCACTGATGGTCTGAGCTCTGCAACAGAACACCTCCAGCCCCCACTGCAGGATCTTCTGCATCCTGGAAAAAGGATCTGGCCTCACTAAATACCCAAACTGAACATTTTTGTGGGTGTTTTAGGGCCAGGATTCATCCGCAGAGTTTTGCAGGTGGCTTGGAAAAGCAAACTGATATTTTAAGATAGAAGCGAGCTTCCTTAACTTGGCTAAAGTCCCTGGAAATACATTTCTTTTTGACTTCTCAGTTGCAGCACTTCTTTCCTGTGACATTACCAGAGCAGCTACAGCTCCTGCCAAACTTTTTGCTGGTTTGGAGAGCAAAATTGCATTTTGGCCTGAGGAGGCTTTTTGGCTTTTCCAAACAGATCTTATGAGCAAGTGCTCATGGCTGGGTAGATGAGATCAAGGTGCATTAAGAGCTAATGGCTCTTGATGAT
>VZRN01003143.1:454028-571219 GCA_013397935.1 Dasyornis broadbenti | reverse complement strand
TTTTAAATAAAGAGGAAGATGCATCCTCTGGTTCAAAAGATTCCTGTGCCACAAAAGCCTTCCCTCTTGCCATGGTCTTGATTGTCCTTTAGGCTTTTGGGTGGGAACAGAGGCAGAACCCAAGGCCACGTGGTCTGGGCCATTCCAACCATTTTAACAGTGGAAATCTCCACAGCTGAGGTGACACTTCTGTATCTGACCCAGGGGACACTTCTCTGAGTGGATGAGGCCCACAAATGTTTGTTCTTTCCTTGTAAAAATAAAGGTGCAGAGATATAATGGGTGAATGTCGCCTGCCAAGCTCCTCCTGTGCTGGTGCTCTGCCTCTGGGAGAGCAGCCCCGTTTAGGTTGTGTTTCTGGACCCTGCTGGGGCTGTGGTTAACTAGCAGTAAATCACCCTCTGTCGCACAGGAAATACTATTCAGAGGAGGAAATGGTGCAAATTTGCCTCTGCAGAGATGAGGTTAAGAAGCTGCTGTGGGTCAGGTGGCTCTTCTAAACTTGTCTCATAGCACAATTGGGCACAGAAGTGAAACTTGCAGGGTCTCTTACTCGGTTACTGAATTTTAACCGAGTTATATTTTAAAGTTTCCTTTTTTTTTTTTTTGATTGTGGTTTTTCATGGTTTTTCTAATGCTGTGAGAAAAATGTTAATTTGCTTATTATATCTGTACCAGTGTTCAGGTCACGCCCTTAAGAATACAGTTATATGCATATATCTGTATATATCATATAATTTATATATTCCATTTGGCTTACATGAATCTAGAATCTAACATCTCCCTCCAATTTTTTTTTGCTGTTCAAAATTCATCACTTGTTTTTTACTGTACATATTTTTTTTTTTTTCCTTTTAATTATTTTTAATTCTTTCCTTATTAAAACCCGAAGTGGTAAATAAAAACCAGCCCAACGTTTTACAGAGAAAATTCAATCTGCTGTTGGAGACACAGGGTCAATCAGCTAAATGGGTATTAGTGACATAATGACAGAACATAAGCCAGGCAACGCAGTAGGATTTGCAAATCCATAACAGTAATGCTCCTTTTCTATCTGTTGTCTAATTGATGGCTTAGGGACTCCTGCCCAGGGTCTGTGACAGAGCCACTCCCTGGCCATAAAACATTTGGGCCTTTCTGGAGAGCCAGGGGCTCGTTCGAAGCGTGGGAAGCTGAAAATGAAAACCCAGCCCTCAGAGCCCCTCTCTCCTCCGTGCACATCCCATCACTGCAGGCCTGGGAGGAACTGGGGAAGCCAACCCCGACCCCAGCAGCGCTGCAGAAAAAATGGGAGAAAAAACGAAGAGACAAAAATAATCCAGGGGGAAAAAGGAAAAAAGGAAAAAAGGGGAGAGGATTTGGCTGTAAATAATGAGCCCAGCAACTTGGAGATAACTTAAATGATAGAAATTGGTGTGTGTGAAACAGAGGAGCAGTGTCTTGCTCTGTCTTGCTGATGGACTGAAAGGGAGACACAATCCTGATAGCAGAGGCTGGTGAGAGGTAGCAGAGGGAAAAAAGTTCAGTAAGGGCAGCACAAAAAGTTTTTCCCTTGTCCTGTTTTTTTTTTTTTTTTCCCTTTGGGTTTCCACCCTTTCTGCCTGCCTGTTTGGGCGAGGACACCATTAATATACATTGCCCTAAAAGCCTCCCTTTGAAAAGTAGCATTTTAGAAGTGCCTGGAGGGAGACATTCAGCCTCATCACCTCGGTGGCTCTTCAGGTGCAGTTCTTCCAGCTGGAAAAGGTGCCCTTGGCTTGGGAGGCTCCTCCAGGGCACGGGGCAGGAGCCAGCCCGTGCTGCTGGGGGTGCTGCAGGGCTGCCTGTGCCCCTGCACCCCTTGATTTGGAGCAGAGGTTCACCAGCCCCGGTTGTGGCAGTCCTGTGTGGTACCTGGGCAGGTGCTGTGGCTCCTCACAAGGACGGGGCCTGCTGCAGGAGTAGAGGGACAGCAAAAAACTGCTGAGCCAGAGGCCCCTGGTCATCCCTCCCTGCCTTCTGAGCTTGTGCCACAGAGGACACCAGGCTGACCGCGTGTCTTACCAATAAAAACGGTGGCCCAGCCACTGCTGAAGCCATTGCATCACCAGAGATGTCATTTTGGAGAGCTCCAAATTGGCCTCTGCTCCTCAGAAGCGCCTGCATTTAGGAAAAAAAAAAATGTTTCCCGCTGTTCTTGACATTTTCTTATTATCTGTGTGCGCTTAATCCTCCTTTGTGTCGTGCTGAGCTTATGAAAAAGCAATTTAGGGGCTTCATTCCAAGGAAAATCAGGAGTTAGCAGCTATTACCAGTCCTTGTACCAGGGCACATGTTACATCCAGTGATTAGGAAAGGAAAATGGGAATAAGGCTGCTGGCTTTAGCTGTGCAGGATTTGCGGTTGTAGCTCCTGGTTACACTTAAATTGTGTCCCTGATTTTGGGTCTGCAGCTGTTTCGAGTCTCTTTCCAAAGCAGGGACTCTCGCAGATGGTCCAAAGCACTTTGTGAATCTGTGGTTTGGGTTTTTCCCTGGCTGATGTGCGTGCCCTCAGTGCGAAGACACCACCAACCTCCCACTGAACGCCGTGGCCCGACTGGAGCTTTGCCCCAGAAAAGTTAAGAAAACTCTACTTCTTTAAATTGATATTTTGAACCTGTTCCTCAGGGGGACTCCAGACCTACTTCCCTCCCTCTGCCTCAGGCCAGACTGCTTTTCCTGAACTATATGGCACACAGCCCTGATCTCTGGGTGCTCTCCAGATAATTACGCTCATTAACAGACCTGAAGGAGATGTCAGGTTAATTTTGATGGAGCAATTAGGAGCTCCCGTGGCCTGTGAAACACGGAGGAGTTCCACAAGGGTCAGTGGTTTGAACAGAGAAACCCTAAAGCCACCCTGCTCCCCACGGCAGGAGGGAGTTTGTGCCTCTGGAGGAAACAGGAACTTGCAAAGCAGAGAGTGCTGTGGTTTGGGGTTTGGATCACAGACTCTGGCCACCTTCTCCACAGGATCACAGCGATAAATAACACAGAGGACAAAAAAAATTTCAGCTCCCCTGAAGGTGCTGAATGAAGCTTAAAGACTAACTGGCAAAAAAAAAAGATAAAAGGATGTCCAAGCACGCACAGAGGGTGAGAAACATGGCTGGGACCAGTGGGGGAAGAGAAAAAGAGGCCTCCAGTGGGATTTTGGCAAATTGTGTAACAAGAAGCAACAGAGGAAATTTAGAAAAGTTTCTTCTGACCAATTTTGGTGTAATTTCTGGTGAACTTACATGGGACGACTGCCTGGTCTCCTGTGAAACCCAGGGGGGTCTCTGGATTTTTTGCACCACCACTGGAATTTTTCAGGAGAAAATCATAGATTCCCCAGGATTCATTTGGGGCACAGGTAGGATCCCATTGTGACACCAAGGCATTCTTTGGGCTTTGGGAATCCTGCCCATATAAGATGTCAGAAAATTGATGTTCTGGTATTGGGTATTTTAGAATTTAATATCTTGAAGTTGGGTTATTTTGATATTTTGAAGCTTGATGTTCCGGTCTTTTGAAACAGAATTATTTTTGTACTTTGGAACTTGGTATTCGACTATTCTGAAACCGAGTTACTTTAATGCTTTATAACTTGGTATTTTAATATCTTGAAACCAGGTTGCTTTCATATTTTGGAACTTAGCATTTTAATATTTTCAAAATGAGTTACTTTGGTGTTTTAGAACTTAGTATTCTGGTGTTTTAAAACTGAGATTTTGAAACCTTTTCTGATATTTTGGTGGAACAGCTACCAGCATTTAGATTGTCAAGGAAAAAAAGAAAGTTTAAGATTTAGCTGTAAAGTCCTGTGCATAGAGAACTGAAAAGGCCAGCTGCAGGCACAGATAAAAAAAAACAATAAAGATACGAAAAAGTCTGGGAGGAAGGTAAAAGTCACCTGATTCCCATTTTCATAGGACAGTCCTCAGATGATATTAGAATAAAACTACATAAAATCCAAGAAACAGATGGTTTTGATACAGATAAACTACTTGACGTTGCATGGACAGTAAATATGAATTAAAAAAACGCCAGGAAAAAAAAAAAACAAAAACAAAAAAAACCACCCCAGGAAATAATGAAACAGAAAATGATAGCAGATATAGAAGACATCAGCAAAAATTTCTTGCCCCCAAAAAGGAGTTTTGTAGCAGGGGGAGGGGTTCAGTTCCTCAACCTTCATTAGGAAGACTGAAAACAAATCAATGCACACATTATAAAAAAAAAAAGATATTGGAAATGGGAGTGTCCTCAGGTAAAACCCAGGACTTCTCCAAACCCTCTCATGGCAAAAGCAGAGCCTCTGGTAACAGCCACACTAAGAAATAAAAAAACTGGAATTTTCAGTAGACACATGAACAAATCATTCCGTATTAAATACCCTGCAAGGGAAGTTAAGCGATGCCTCTGGTACTCATGAACCGCATCCCTTTTTCAAACCAGTTAAGCTCAAACTAGGAAAATTATAAATAACCCATCAATTTCTGTACCTGCCTAACTCTCCAAAACCATTATTAAGGAAAAACTTATTGGGAAAATTGAATGGAAAAATCAAGTTTCAGGGAGGAGATATTCAAATCAAAATGCCTGAGTTTAAATAGGTGGAAACTTCAATTTTTATTTACAATTACAGGAACCGATTTCCCAATCTGAGCCTGTCCCAAAGGAACTTAAGGATACAGTAGTCCCCGCTGTGTGGGCCAGAGAGATTCCTGGAAAATCAAAAGGAGCAGAACCTGTGAGAACCAAACTAAAATCAGATACAGGCTTGGTAAGACAAAACCAATATCCTTTAAAATTAAAATATTGAAAAGGCTCATTACTTACCATTAAAAAACTTTTAAGGTACAGGTTATTGGAGAACTCCAATTTTGCCAGTCAAAAATGTTAACAGTAAAGATTAAAGAAACCAGCTGAAGTTGCAATAATGCACTGTAGAACACACCAGAGAAACAAAATTGAGCCAAAATAGAAAAATAACTTGCTAACAGGGCGGCTGAAGAAGCTGCAGAAAAAGGCATCCATGTTTTAATTCCATAACGGATTAGTCAGATATTAAACCAGAATGTAGTGCAAAAAATTAACGGTTAATTGAAGCATTAAATCTTTGTTTGCCAAAACCACCTTTAGAATTTCACCGAGGGATTAGTCATGAAAATTCCTGTGCAAATTTAAAGTCGCCAAAATATGAAATGTAACTCATTGCTGGGTATGTTCTCCAAGAATGCTGGAAAGAATGAGGCTCTACAGAGGCCCATGGCCTTACGGAAAAATGTGCTATTATAGGACAAGAATGTTGCCCTCACATCAGGGATGGGTCTGAAGTCCAACAGACAAAAACTGATAGGAAAAAACAACAGAAGAGGGGCAGAAAGAAGAAAACTCTGTGATGAGATTGGCTCAATGCATGGCTACCAAATTTGAGACTGCTCCAAAATGCATTTGTGGCAGTCATCGTTGTAATACAGCGCTCGAGTTTTGGGAAGACTTTGTGCTGGAAAATGAAGTGTTGAGGCTCGTCTAAAAGAGACACAACTTCAAGAAAAAAAGAAGGGGGGGGAGGGGATATGATAAATAACAAAGAGAATAAAATATTTCATCTCCCCTCAAGTCGCTGAGAGGGAGCAGAGACATTTTTCACGTGTTCATTTCAGGTGAGTGTGAGAGGAGGCTGCAGACTCCCACGTGGTTTGGGTCCCAGGATTCCACGGGAGCCACGTTTGGGTCTGCACAAAGCCACAGGGCACCAACCACTTTAAGAAAAGTCTTTCAGAACATGGAACAGGCAATTTTTTGACAAAAGCTGGTCAGAACCAAAGGAGACTTTGCTCTGGGAAGTGTGTGCTTCTTGCCAAGGCCACTGCCTACCCCTCGATCCCTGCACAGGAAGCTGCTGGGAAAGGATTCATGGACATGAGTGCCGCTTGCAAAACTCATAAAACGTGGTTTACAATTTACATGCATTTACAAACATTTGCATTCCCAGCTGCACGTGTTTGTGCGTTTATATGTGTGCACAAATTGCGCTGCTTCACGCATGGGCTGAAAGAGGAAGAAGATCTGCCTCTGGAAAGGCAGAATGGTAAAGGTGGGAGGCTGCTCTCCCAGCTGTCCAAAACAAGGACCTTTTAAAGTTTTTTTAGATCTGCTACCAGTGCCCCAGCCTGGGAATAAAAAGTAATTAATGTGTCACGCCACATTATGATTCTACTGAAACCTTGTAAAATGGTTGTTGTGTGTTACGGCATCTTGCTCTTGGATATTTGTGAAAAGGTTTTAATGGGATTTAGTAGACTGCTGCTCTCAATTGTTCTCTTAGTTCAGGGTTTGGTTTGTGCATGTTCTGGAATTCCTGTGACAGAGCCTCAGTCTCCTGAGAGCCGGTGACTGGAGCAAACCTCTCGTGCATCTCCTTTGTCAACCTCAAAACACCGTCCTCTCCTGAGAACACAGTTCAGGATATTCATGTGCTTCCTCCCAGGCCACTGAAGAATGTGAGAACAGGTGCAGAGCAGATTTTCGTGTACACATATATATATCTGCAGATGTAGAACCTCACACAATTGTACACACGTATTTCACTAGAGCAGTTTCAAAGTTATTTACAAGACTACTGTGAGCTGTACAGGAAAAAAACAGATCTGAGGAATACTCTGTATAAGGATAAAGTTAATTTAAATGTAAGTGCCGGAGGAAATGTGAACTTTTGAAATATTTTCAAAATTCGTTAATGAATCATTGCAAAAATGCATTTCACTGTGGGAGGAATTCCAGTAAACCAAGACTCTAGTTCTACTTGTTTGATACTTTCGAGAATTCTGACTGAAATTACTGGGACCATTCTTGTGGGTAAAATGAGCTGGATTTGGTTCCAGGGACACCTGGCTGGACTTTCAAATGAGCTTAAAGCCTGCAATGCAAAACCTTGGATTGCCTGGAAAGGGGAATTTGAGCCAAAGGAAGGCACTAACGTGATTTGGGGGGAGTCTACACAGAACATTCCTGGTCAGAAGGCAGAGATCAAATTTCCATGAAATCTGCAGCTCTGGGGATGATTCACTTGGTTTGCCCTGTTTTTAACTGGGGACCCAGACACAATTCTTTGTTAAGAAGGGGGAAAGTGGAAGGAGATGCCTTTCCCCTGGTAAAAATTGCCCCATCCCAGTGCTCTAAGATAGTAGTTGGTGGATCTGTGGGTCACTGGAATGAGCAACTGAAGCATTAAACTCTTCTCACCAGGTTAATTTATGGAAATGTGTAATATCTTGGTCACTGTAAGGATTTTGGGTTTGCTTTGATCATTTTTCTCTCATTTAAAATTTATATTAGATTTATAAGCAGATGTGCAGCTCACGAATCTGTTACAAGGATAAATCAGTGAACATTGCTGTTACTGTTTGCATCTTTCTCACTTAAAAAGGAGAGGGGAATAGGACAACTCCTCACCTCAGCACGTCCAAGTGAGTCACTCAAACTCTGCACAAGCTGAACCATCCAAATAATGTGGGTTTTGGGTTTTTTTTTTAGAGAAGCTGACCCAACTTCAAAAATGTGACTCATGGCCCCTCCAGCAAAAGGATCAGGAGCAGGTTCTGGATTGGTGCAAGAGCCCCACAGGACACAGAGGTGATGAAGATGAGAGGAACCTGGCTGGGTCTGCCCGTTGGACACCTGCTGGCTCTGGGACACAGGCACAAATGGAGAAACATGGTATTTAAAATGAATAAACAACAACAAAAAAATCATTGTTATTCTCTGCCCTCTGACACGAGCACATAATCCACTCCTTCTCTGGCTTGTGAGCACCCTGGTGGGTCTAAACCTGGTTTGTAAGGGGCTGAGAATGGGGAGGAGGTTTGAAGCATCAGGCTGGGTCACCTCAGTGAGCACACTGAGTGGATTTCTGAGGGCACAGTGGCTTGGGAGGCAGATTCACGTGAAGCCCAAGTGTGAATCTGCCAGCAGAATGTCTCGTGGGGGTGACAGCAGGAGAAATGCACAGGGGTGAGAGCCCTCAAACTGGCAGCTTTCAATTTGAGCTGACCTGGCTTTAAATCCCTGCCCAGGGAGTGGGGAGCGCAGCACCGAGAGGAACCAGAGATTATTTTTATGGATGTGCTGTTCCTTCTTGTTCCTTTCAGACAGATTTCAGCAAGTTCAGGCTGTTTGTCTGCCTGGTCGGGCTCAGCAGTGCCAGCTTCTGGGTGTTTTACAGCTGGACCGAATTCTGTGTGTTCTGTGAGGACAGCCAGGATTTCATATTCCCCACGGAGACTTTCAGGAGGATCGAAGGGAACTTCTCGCAGCTCCCAGACATCGACTGCCACAAGAACCCTCCTTTCCTCGTCTTGCTCGTGGCATCCTCCTTCCAGCACGTGGATGCCAGGATGGCCATCAGGCACACGTGGGGCAAGGAGAGGACGGTGGCTGGGAAGCGCCTGGTGACGTTTTTCCTCCTGGGAAGCGCTGTGGATCCCAGCCAGCAGGCTGACATCGCTGCAGAGAGCCAGAGGCACAGGGACATCATCCAGAAGAACTTCACAGACACCTATTACAACCTGACTCTGAAGACCATGATGGGAATTGAGTGGATCCACAGGTTTTGCTCCCAGTCCAGCTTTGTGATGAAAACCGACACAGACGTGTTTGTCAACGTTTTTTACCTCACTGAGCTGCTCCTGAGGAAAAAGAGGACCACGGGATTCTTCACAGGCTTTTTAAAACTGCACGAGTACCCCATAAGGAGAAGAGGGAGTAAGTGGTATGTGAGTAGGGAGGAGTATCCAGGAAAGACCTACCCGCCCTTTTGTTCTGGGACTGGATATGTTTTATCCAGTGACGTAGCCAGTCAGATCTATAACATTTCTGAGAGTGTTTCATTCATTAAACTGGAGGATGTGTTCATTGGACTGTGCCTTGCCAAATTAAAAATTCAGCTGGAGGAGCTTCACTCGGAGCAGACGTTTTTCCCGGAAAGGATCAGGTTCTCTGTTCCTCGCTTTAAGAAAATCGTGATGTGCCATGAAATAGAACCATCCGAGCAGCTGAGCTACTGGAATCACTTGGTGGCAGGAAATCATGGAGGAGTGCTCTAGCACCTTCCCTGCTCCAGCTAAATTGAAATTCTCCCCTTTACCGGGCTGCTCCTGACTCCAGCAAACTCCCAATTAACTCCAGCTCCATCACGGAAAGACTTTTGAAATGGTCATTTTAGTCAGAGAATCAGAGAATTGTTAAGGTTGGAAAAGATCACTGAGTCTAACCTTTGACCAAACCCCACCTTGTAACTAAACCAGAGCACCCAGTGCCACATCCAGTCGTTCCCTGAACACCTCCCTGGGCAGCCCCTTCCAAAGCTTAACCACCCTTTCTGTGAAAAAACTCTCTATTTCTGCCCAAGAACATGCAAACCTCTGTCTCTCCCATTCATTCCCACCTCTGTACATCCCTTCTCTATACAAGTTGCAATTTTTTACTTTTTTTTTTTCCTGAAACATTCAGGCCTGCAAGCCCGCCCTTCAAATCTTGCTGCTGGAGGCCTGGGAACATTTCTGCAGTGCCAAACAAGCAGTCAAAGCACTTTTGTTCAGAGAATGAAATTTGCACCATGTTCCTGGTCGCCCTCGATAAATTCCCGCACCCATCTGTGCAGGCGTTTCAGGAACGATATTTGGAGCTTTCAGGATGCTCCCTCCCGGCATAGGAAGCCTCAGCCCTGCCCTTGCAGCCGGCTCTGTGTGGGCTGAGCTGCAGCCTGGCACAGATCCCTCCTTCAATCTGCACCATTTTTTTTTTTTTTTTTGCAGAGATGGTAGAATTTGCCCATGCAATGCTCTTGGGACAGCCTTGGGCACTGAAGGTCTCCTGGTGGTTGTGTAAAGGCTGCTGCATCTGTTTCCTTGTGTGTGCTTCCTGCTGAGAATAATCCCTGGCGGATACAGTGGAGGGTGTCCTGCTCTTGCTATTGAAATAGACCCTGGAGACATCTTTTACATTTGTGTCTCACTTTGATTGAGTTTGCCAAAGCTAAACTAGAGTCACTTACAGTGATTTAGACATTTTTTTTTTTTCCTAGGAGAAACCGGGTGTGTGAGGGAGAAGACGGGAGGATTTTTCTTTTTTGAACGAGACCTAGTGGAGAAATGTGCTCAAGTAATCATTCAGGCCGGGAGCCCTATTTCTTATTTCATTCCCAAGCAAAGACTCAAGAAATCTCTGGGATGATTACAGGTTTCAGAGATAAGGAGTGGGGTCTTTACAGTAGAAGCTGTGAAAATTACTTCTGGGCTCTGAGAGAGCAGTCCGTAAATCCTCCCCTATGCAATGCTCTTGTTTGATTTTCCTGCAGGCAAAGGCAAGGTCAGTGTTATCAGCATGGAACGCCTGTAATGTGAGTGAGAAATATTTTCTCCATACGCTGAATGTGGTAAAAACATGGAAGAAAGACAGGAAAATAGGTTTTACTATTTTGGTGTTATTTATTTTTATTGTTTTTCTCTTTATTGAGAAGAAAGATTCTCCTTTCTTTCTTTTCAAATCCTTCTTGGCGGGGATTTCCCAAGTATCTCTTTTTACTTGCCTGTGTCTGAGGAGCAGGATAAATATTTTCAGCAGGAAAATCCTAAAAAGTGTTTAATAGTGGTAATAATATTGTATTTATTTCCTTCTGGTGTAGAGTAACCTGAGCTCATGCACTTACTTTTGACTACTGATGATGAAAGAAATAATTTATTTGTTTGTCAGGAGAATAATCTTCTTCATTTTAAGCTTCTTTAATAAACTTCTAATACTTTATTTAAATAATTGAAATACATAAATATTTTTACTTTTACTTAAATTTACTTAAAATTCAGCTGTTTTCTGAATACTTTTGCTGCCTTCAGCAGGTGTGATGGGTCAGACTGATAAAGCCAAGCAACATCATTTTAATCGCTGTTCTTTCCACGTAATATGCAGAAAGATCTTTCGCCATTCACTGCTCTTGCGCCCAGGGTGCAAACTGGTTATTCCTTTAATTTATGGGAAAATGGTGAGCAGAAAGGAATTCTTCCTGGTCATTCCCACCTCCCTGTCTTGAGGGGTAGAGATCTGTGAGCTGGGACAGCATCATCAACCTGATGTTCATTTTGGCCTCTTCTTGTTCTCAGAGATTATAATGTAGTAATAAATAAATAAATAAATAAATAAATAAATAAAAATAATAAAATAATAATAATAATAATAGTAATATAATAATGAAGTAATCCTGCAGGCAATTGTAGGTTTCACTTCCACCTCTGTGCCTGGTGCAGTTTGTGGCTTTGCATCAGCACAAAAAGGTTACCCTTGAGGACCAAGTTCTGCTGCGACCTCTTGGTTGTGGCTTTTATTTCAGTTCAGGAGTGTTCCTGATCACTTGAATCCAGCTGCCGACTGGGAAGATGGTGCTGCTCTAAGCCAATCACCTTTGCAGACTCAACCCCTGTATTTTTGGGGCTAAATCCCAGTGGAAGGTGTCCCTGCCCATGGCAGGGGGTGGAAATGGATGAGCGTTAAGGTCCCTTCCAACCCAACCCAGCCCATTCTGTGGGTCTATGAAATTCATCGCTGATGTGCCGTTGGGAATAAGCTGCTCCTCAGGCATGTTCTACGAAACCATCCCGATCCTGTTTCCAGGGAGATGTGTTTGTAATTCCAAGTGACCTGTACAGGATGCCCCTGTTGCTGCCTTCAGAATGTTTTGTCCCCACTGAATGTGAAGCCTCTGATGGCCTGACTGACTGTGAGCGTTTGGTTTGTCCCTGCTGAAGCTCTGCTGCGGAGCAGATGAGTTCAGGTTGAAATGTGAGCGATTCAGGGAGCCTGCTCCTCTCCTCTTTGCAAAGTGGCTTCCCAAGTGAATGCCCTGAGTTGCTGCACAGAGTTTCCCTCAATATAATGATTTTCTTTGTGTAAATTAGAAACTGGCTTTGTAATTCATAGAATCATGGAATTGTTTAGGTTGGAAAAGACCTCCAGGTTCATTGAGTGCAACCATTAGCCCCAAAATCACCACATCTACAGATTTTTTGAATACTTCCACAGGCAGTGATTCCACCACTTCCTTGGACAGCCTGTTCCTGTGCTTGACCACCCCTTCTGTGAAGAAATTTTTCCAATATCCAACCTAAACCTCCCCAGGTACAACTTGAAGCCATTTCCTCTTGTCCTGTTGCTTTACACTTGGGAGAAAAGACAGACCCTCATCTCACCACAACCTCCGGTCAGGGAGCTGTAGAGAGCAATGAGGTCCCCCCGAGCCTCCTTTTCTCCAGACTAAACCCCCTCCCTCCTGGCTCCTGAGGCTGCTTTGAATAAGAATATATTAATTGAATAATTAATTACTTAAACTATAAAGTTATCCTGCTGGAAAATGTGATTTAAGGAGAAGCAGATGATTGCACGTAAGGCAAATCCATTTGTTTAAACACAACCACCGTGCTAGTGAGTTTATATGTATCAGCTAAATTAAATTCGCTTTTGCAGCTGCGGCCTCAGATCATGAATTTTAAAACAATCAAAACAGTATTAGTGGCCTTTTGCAAAATTATATGCATTTTCCTATGGAAGACCATCCCAAAACGATCAGAAATGTAATTAGAACTGTAAACACAATACTGCAGTGTACATATACTTATTTTAAAAATTTTGTATAGGCTGATAAAAGAATTCAGGCAGTTTGGGGGCAGTTTGTCTGCAGAAGTAGAGCACTACCACAATGTTTTTATGCTTTCTGGGTTAGAAGACCATTAAATCTTTTTTATTATTATTTTTAAATAATGAATAGCCTTGAAAAGGTCATCTAAAAGTTATTCCACTGCTTCTAAGCAGGGAGGAGTACAGAAATCAGCAGAGCTGACACTGTCTTAATGTTGGTTGCATTTCAGCACACTCTATTTCTTCCAAGATCAGTTTTTGGATGCAGAGAAATGAATTAATTCTTTTTTTCCACAACCCCGATTCATCAACTAACGCATTCTCAGTTTAAATTAGGATTTTCTAAAATGTGCATGAAGGATTTGGTCTCTCAGCTCCTCTGACTAGGCCTCACTGAGGAGGTACAACCCTCCCAGGCACTTCTGGAAATACAGGGCAGGATTTTGTGACGGAAGTTTTGCCTTATGTCAGAGCTGGAGGGGACACAAGGGCTCCTGGTGTGGGGCAGGAATTCTGCTCCTCCTGGCTTTGTGCAGGTGACAATGGAATGCCAGTGTGAAGTGTGTGACAATGTTTGCTTTATTGGCATAGAACGCAGGAGTGTCGAGCCGATGAGTCAATGTTCGATATTTTAGTAAAGTATTTTGCTACCACAGTTTTGCGTGTGTTCATTTGTCTTTTCCGGTTGTGAGTTATCAACATTTTGGGGTGTAGTCAAGTTTGGGGGCTTGTTCCTTTTCCAGTTAAAATCAGTAGAATCATATTTAGTTTAGAGGGGTTCGTGTGACCCAAGGCAGGACCAGGAATTTGGCCTTATTAAATCTGAAACTGTTGAATTTTCTCACCTTCTCAGAAATGATTTAGGGAATAGTGAGGGAATTGGGAAAAAAAAAAATTAAAAAAGTAAATTTAACCACAGCTGATACCTTTGGGAAGAACAAGGAGCAAACTGAAATGATTTCTGCCCCACTGCGTTCCTGGGGATGGCTGTCACAGTCCTGCTGGGACCTGGAAGTACAGGGCTATCCTCTTACCACTTAAAAGAGAAATGTGAAACAACTGAAGCCTGCCAGATTGATTTCCAAACACAAGCAGTTATGACCTAAAAACTGTAAAAAGAAAAGTTCTCCCTTAATGCCCTTACTAACCTTTTATGTTATCTTGCTTACATTTCTGATGTATTTTGCTTGTTTTATTTTTTTTTTTTAAGCTGGACTTAAATTCATTAGTTCATTACAGCAATATATTCCCAGAAATATCTACAAATATTGTCACAGGACTTAGACACATGCAGCAAATAGGAGATCCATCCTGAAAAAGCAGACTTGAATTTGCACATGTTCTTGCTGAGCAAATAGAGATTTTTTTCCAAAGCCTGGTAATGCAGTGGATTTGAGGTTGTTCTTCTAGAGTTTGCTGAAGTACATTTTCACTGAGAAATGTAATTGGGCAGTTTCCATGGTTGAGAAATAATGTTTCCCATATTCAAAAATGCATTATTTTTGCGGGGAAAAGGAAATAAATCCAAGTCCCTTCTTAGAATCCCTCCAAGTGAACCACGTGCACAACATTCCTTGGTTTCAGCTACTGACCTAACCTGACCTCGTTTAATTTATGACTTTGGGTGGTGGGACACAGGCCTGTGATCAGCTCCCTGCTCCTCAGGAATCACAATTACATTTACAATCACACAATTACACTTTACAAAACTCCCGTGTACAGCTGGAGGCGCGGAATGTCATAAATTAGTGATGGGGTGTGATTTACACCTCCAGCTCGTAGATCTTCCAGGCAGCCCTAATCCCTTCATGTTTAATTTAATTATTACTGCTGAAACAGCAGTTGTAAGTAAATGTTTGACTCGAGTACACAAAGGGACCCGCAGCTTTTACATGGATTGCTGCTCGTAAAGGTTCAGCCGGGGAATTAAAGAGCAGAGTGAGCTGAGCCGCCAGCAGGAGCAGGACGTGGTGTGGCAGTGATGCTGCTGGGTCCTGGCAGGGTGAGGAGGGGATGGAGCAGCTCAGGTGCGATGCTCACCCCACCCTCAGCCCATTTTGGCGATGTGGATCCCTTATCCCTGCGGGTGTGGCTCTGGCAGGAGGTTTCCTGCTGGAAAAATGAGTGACACTGCCTTCAGCAACTTTGCTGAGGAAGGTGCTACGTGGGACAGGGAAGAGGAAAGGACTGGAAAGTTTATCCTTTAAACATGTCAGCCTTTATTGTATTATTGAGGTCTTTAGGTACTCACCAGCTCCCTCAGCTTTCAGGGGATCTTACTTTGCATGCAAGCATTGAAGAGGAAATGACGGAACAGAAGAATGAAATCACAGAGTGGGTTGCATTGAAAGGACCCTTCAAAGGTGATCAAATCCAACCCCCTCTGCCATGGGCAGCAACATTTTCAACTCAATCAGAGCCCTGTCCAGTCTGGCCTTGAATTTCTCCAAAGATGGGGCACCTACCACCTCTCTGGGCAGCCTGTTGTTGTTTTTCACCATGCTCGTTGTAAAAAACTTCTTTCTCATATCTCGTCTAAATTGACCCTCCTTCAGTTTAAAGCCGTTACCCCTTGTCCTATCACTACAAGGCCTTGTAAAAAATCCCTCTCCAGCTCTCTTATAGCCCCTTCAGATAATGAAAATGTGCAACAAGGTCTCCCTGGAGATTTCTCTTCTCCGGTCTGAACAGCCACAACTCTCTCAGCCTGAATATCAAAATAAAATTCACTGCTCCTCTACAAGAGAAAGCCAAAATACAGCAGTGATTCTGCCCCACAAAGAGAAATCGAATATCTGAAACCATCTCTGCCAGAGCCTCATGGTGTCTTACTGAAAAAGGGCAGCTTTGAATCACAGACCTGGTATCACAAACACAGTGCAGAGGAGACATTGATTTCCAAAAAAACCTCCTGCCATTACTGCTTGGTGATCTTAACAGAATGCCCAGAGGGAGCAGCAAGATGTCAGTCACAGGGATGTATTTCATGAAAATGCAAAAGGGATGCAGCTCTTCCAATATCACACTTAACTGTTCTGGTGACAATCTGCTCTCTCATCACGGCAGTGTCACTCTGGATCATGCCTGAGGGCCACTTGGGGCGTATTCATTAATATTCTATTTCCAGAGATGTAAGGATGAACATTCCTCATAACTGGCAGCCCTTGCAAAATCAGCAGGAAAAAAAAAGGAAAGTTTGGAGGTGTTGGAGTAGATGATCTTCAGAGGTCCCTTCCAATCCTAACAATTCTGTGTGGAAAAGGGTTGAATTCCATAGTCCCATGGCAGGTTTCCTGGGAAGTCCTGAGGGATTTGGAGCCCTGGACACGGTGTTTGTGCGTGCATACCACTGACAAGGCTTTGCACTGTTCATCTGGTGTGTCCAGAGCTGGGCTTACTGCGCCTGCTAGAGAGGGGAGCTGAGCACCAGCTTTAAAGGAGCTCTGGAGAGGTTTGCACTTTGCCTGAACTCCTTGAAGAATCTGGTTTTCCATGTAAGCCTCAGCAAGAGTCTAAAAAACATGACCTTATGCAATAATGAAACATGTAATCGTGATTATGAGTGTAGAGAATGATGTTTCCATTTTCTTGGCGCATTATCACGCATTGAGAAGTCCTTTAGAATAAACCCAAGGATAACCAGAGCAATTAAAGCTGTTTGAACCTGAGACAAAGCATTTCTAAAGCTAAAGAAAATGTTGCCAGGGGAACTGATGCATTAAAGAGCTCGAAAAATTTCCTACTCAGATTTACACTGCTCCTGACAGCACCAAAGCTGCATCTTCTGTCATTCTGTGATAAACTTTCTTACTTCATCCTGCCTGGACTCTGTGATGAATGTCTTCATCTATCTTCCTTGAATGATGACATTTTCATTTTTCTAGCTACAAGTCACCGGTTTCAGTGCTGGAGAGGAGAAACGCACCTGCCAAAGGGGAAACATGGAGTGTGGTGCACAAGGAGAGCTGCATTCCAGTTGTGCGGATTTATTGAGGCCAAATGAAAACTGCAAGGATATTTGTGCCAAAAAAAAAAGTGTTTAATCCTGCGGCCTCCTGGTTGTGAAAGTCTGGAAGGAGATTATGTCCAAAGTTTTCCTCATTAAGGGCCCACAGCAATTCTGCACAGAGCTATGGCTTTATTATAATCAGCAAGGAGAAAAAAAAGAAATAAAATTAAAAACTGGATGAGTTATATTGGAGTTACAAGGTTTTTGAGAATTTATCCAGGCCCAGATTCATGGTAGCCTAATTTCATGAAGCTTTAGATCAAGGCAAACATTGCCCAACTTCCTTTGGAAAGAGATAAAACAGGATTCTCAGATCAGTGGGAAGCATCTTGGTGGGACTGGGCTTAGCTACTTTTGCAGACCAGAAAGTCCAGTCCAGCCCAGGCTTTCAGACTACTCTGGAGTCAAAATAAGGAGGGGGACATTGGGGGAAAACATATCTCAGTGGTAACACGACAAGGAAATGGCCCTGCCCTGTTATTTCCTGAACTTTTCCTCAAAGCTTCTGACTAAGGAAAAATGGGACTACATTGACAGACTAATTAAAAGATCTCTAAAAACTTGTTAGAGACAGAGAGGGGTCTGTGTGTCTCACTCAGATTTCTACAGCTCACACTAATGAAATCTGTTTTGAATGAGAAACATGCCTTGCAGAGCACCAAAAATCCTGGGAAACAGTAGAGGAAAGGAGTAAGAGCATAGAAAGAAAGAAAAAAAAACAGAGACAGAGTTGGAAAAGTTATGGCTTAGCATCTCCTTGGCCTGATTTGCTACTGGAGAGCAGCAGCCTGTAGGCAGCAAGAGAGAGACAGCAAATTCAGTCACTAGGACAGCTCATCTCCTGCCTTTGTCTTTTCTGGGTGTTTCAATTCTCCTGCTCTTCATGAGAGAAAAGAACATTTATTTCTTTAATAGGGAGCCATTTCTCAAAATCCTTGTAATGGTCAAAGCCTCTTTCAAGCTCATTTTCATGAAGAAAGGAAGAATTTTTTTCCTGTTTTTAGCACTGACCTCAAACCAGCTTTAATCAGTAAGTGGCTCTTCTCTGCTGTTTTAGTGCTCACACCATCTGATCATATTTTCTTTGACTCAGCTAAATAAGCCAAAATACAGCATGGAACAGTAGGGCCTGGTGATTTTACAAATGAAGGTGTCTAAATGCTGTTCATTTTCTACCACAGAATCAGAGAACGGCTGGGTCGGAAGGGACTAAAAGATCATTTTGTTCCAACCCCCCACCACGGGCAGGGACACCTTCCACTGTCCCAGGCTGCTCCAAGCCCCAGTGTCCAACCTGGCCTTGGACACTGCCAGGGATCCAGGGGCAGCCACAGCTTCTCTGGGCACCCTGGGCCAGGGCCTCCCCACCCTCCCAGGGAAGAATTCTTTCCTAATATCCAATCCAAACCAACTCTCCTTCAGTTTGAAACCATTCCCATCCCGAAAATTTATTCTGTTCTTCTGGGAGGGAAAAAGAAATTACACTTATGGCCCCAACAGCAATGACAGAAGGTTTCACTGAGCGAATCCCAGGAAGTCCATTTTCCTCGGAGCTCCTTGCGTGGGATTGCACAGCAAGCTGTGTAGACATATGTTCCAGCCTCACACACCCCAGAACAAAAAATGTGGGGGGTTGCTTAGGAGTTCACAGTGTACACACTATCCAGAAATGGGTTTGGAAGGGTTTGGGGGGAAAAAAAGGGTGAAAATCCTCCTACTCACGAGCAGAAGAAAAAGGAAAAATTGGAAAGAAGTGTCTGGGGAAACTGGAGTGGGAGGTAGGAACTCCGCCTGGTGTGCAGGCTGACGATTCACAGAGTGACCAGGATGATTTTCCATTTGAATCAGAGTGGCAAACTTAGGACCTGATCTTTGGAACATCACGAGCACGGGTGACCTTGTGCACACACACGTTGTTCTCAGTGCTTGGGGACTTGGACACTTCACCACGTTGTGTCACATCTTGTCCCCATCCCATCCTAACCAACCGTTTTACTCATCCCAACATCACGGTTCCTTAGGAAAGCCAAAGGAAGGAAGCAACCAACATCGGCAATAATAAATAATTAATAAAGTATCAGTGCACATGCTGGTCTTTTCCAACACAAATGGTTTTGTCCTCACTACACTGGGCATGAACCTAAGAGCAGCTTAAGTCTACCTGCAGAGCAATTAGAGAGATGACAGAGCCAATCTCTTCTCAGTAGTGCCAAATGATAGCTTTGTAAAAGTTTTAAAAGCAGCTATTATCCTTTTCAAAGCATCTTTATGAAGTATTATCTTGGTTAATTCAAGCTGAAAATTCATTTTAACCTTCTGCACTTTTCCTGCTTGGGCAACCAGAGATAGAGTGTGCTCATCAGATGTTATTTATCCCTTTTTTTCATCTAGTTTTATTCAGACACACCTACATGGAAGGAATTTCAAGAATACTGGTTTTTAAGCTGGTGGAACAAAAGTGTGAGATTTTAGACTTTAAAAAAGGAGGTGTTTGTAAAATCAAGGAAATAGTAACAAAAAATTATAACTGGTCAAAAATCTCTTCCTGCAGGTTTCACAGCTATTTCTTTTAACAAGGCAGGGTGATATTTTTCCCAATAAAGCAAAACTTTTGAAATTCCTTTCTGGAAATTCATCACAGAAATGTTTCAATTCCCTTTGCTGAACTGAACCTTTCCATTTTGTGTCATTGTGGCATTAATTTCTACTTGCTACTGTGCTTAATAGGAAATACAGTTCAGGGAAGTTGTATATCCCTTCTCTCCGATTTAAGCTTCCCGGCGGATGGACTCACCATAAAAATGCCCTGATGTGTCACATCAGTTCAGCTCACTCACCAACAATGACATAAAATGCAGGATGCAGTTCTTGGAAGAAAACAAAGGCTGCAAGAATATCTCATGAGGCAGCATGGAGCTCTCACAACCCCCTCAGTCTCCTGGGGCCATCAGCCCTGGGCATCAGGAGGAAGGTCTTCACAGAAAAGATGATTAAAGATTGGAAAGCACTCCCAGGGAGGTGGAGTCACTGTCCCTGGAGGCGTTCAAGGAAAGACTGGACGTGGCACCCAGTGCTCTGCTCGACAAAGTGGTGTTTGGTCAAAGGTTGGACTTGATGATCTCAGAGGTCTTTTCCAACCTCAGTGATTCTGTGATTCTCCCCAGTGATGGCACAGCCTCCCTGCCCTTGGCCTTATGCCTGCATGGGCCCCTCAGTTTCACATGTAAAAGATGTATATGATATGTTCTACACCACAAATTCTACAAAGCCTGGCCTCCAGCCCTGCCCCATCTCCTTCAGCTGCAAACTGGGTCCCCTGGATTCTCCCTGGCCCTGGTTCAGCTTCTCACCCTGTTGGAGGCTGCTGATGGACCCTGGCTGTGGGTGACAGCGGCCATTGGCAAAGGCATGGCTGGCACAGGCACTTCTGCCACGTTGCCTGAAGCACTTTACCAGTGGGGTGTACTCCAGGCACCATCACACTCACCTGGGTCATTAAAACAGGGGACATCAGTGCCAGGCACTGTTGCACTCACCTGTATCATTGTAACAGGGGAAATCCACACTATCACACTCACCTGTGTCATTGTAACAGGGGAAATCCACACTATCACACTCACCTGTGTCATTGTAACAGGGGAAATCCACACTATCACACTCACCTGTGTCATTGTAACAGGGGGAATTGGTACCATCACACTCTCCTGTGTGATTGTAACAGGAGAAATCAGTACTAGACATCATCACACTCACCTGTGTCATTATAACAGGGGGAATCGATGTCAGGCACCACCACACTCACCTGTGTTATATAACAGGGATAATTGGCACCACTGCACTCACCTGTGTCATTATAACAGGGGAAATCCATACCATGACACTCACCTGTGTCATTATAACAGGGGAAATCCACACCATGACACTCACCTGTGTCATTATAACAGGGGAAATCAGTGCCAGGCACCATCACACCCCCCGTGTCATTGTAAGAGGGGACACCCATTGCAGGCCCCATGGCTCTCACCTGGGTGCACACCCGGCGGCACAGAGCCCTCTCCTCCCACCGTGCCCGTGTCCCGGCCCGGCCTTGCAGCTCAGGATCAGGCATGGGACGGTGTGAGGTTGGCTCCTGTGTGTCACTGCCGTGCCTCACTTCCTCCCCAGGGCTCGGTTAAACATTGACAGGCGACAGGAGCGCGGGGCGGAGGAAGGGAGAGGCCATCCCTGTGTCACGGGACAGGGCCAGGCACGGCCTGCGGCTGAGGGACAGCTCAGAGCAGCCTCCCTGCCCTCAGGGACAGCGGCCCCAACACCTGAGCGACGCTTCCTCGGGACAGCAGGTGAGGGCTGGCCCAGGATCCTCGCTTGGAACACCTCCAGCCTCCCGGGTGGGCAGAGTGAGCCGGACCTGTCCTCGGAGAGAAAGCGGTGGGAGACATCTCAGCGCCAGGGATGTGATCCAGGTAAACCCCTCCAGAGGCTTTATTTGCTTCCCAGCAGACGGAGCTGGGGGCTGAAGGATAATTTAACCCTTCTCCCTGCTCCTGCTTCAGCAGGAATTACCTTGGGGTGGCAGGGGTGTTTTGTGATTCCCATCTCCTACTGTTTCATGGCACTTGGGGTCGGTGTCACTTGTGGCGTGCCCAAAACATCCGAGCCCCTCTCTGGGCCCAGCTGCCATTTCTCTGGGGCGATATTATCATTCTTGTTATCCCCTTGCCTGTGCCATGGATGAGGGAGGGAGCAGGCTGACAGCAGCACTGGCACCGTGAGTCACCTGCAGAGGGGGGGAAAAGCAGCACAGAACAAACCCCAGGCATTTAATTCATCCTTGGCCAAAGTATCCTGTTTCAGCTGGGGATCGGTTAATATTTCCTGGCTCTTTAAAAGTCCGTTTAGAAACAAAGTAAAACAAAACATTATAGATCCCTCCCTTTCCTGTCTTGCTCTACTTCACCCCAAGCTGTTTACTGATTTTGTGCTGGATTTGGTATAAGATTCTTGCCAGTTTATTCTTCGCCGTATAAAACTTTGCCCAGCTCAGATTGCTTTGGTGCAGCTGGATTTGTAAGTGGAGGTATGAAGGCTGCTGTTCTGGCTGGAAATCCGGCTTGGTGTCACAGCTTCCTGGAGAAGGACCCAGCCCTGTGTTTTGGATTGGTTTCCTGGTGCTTTACTCGGGCTTTTCCACGTTGCGTGACAGATGATGCCAGCTCCTGTAATCCTGGCTGATTTGTGTGTGCGGAGAGCTGTCACAGTGACAGAGCAAGGAGAAATCCCTCCAGGCTGTGCACAGCGACCCTCCCTCCCCACCTGCCTCCTGGGGACTCCTCCACACATAAAATGTGGAGGTAAAAAACCCCAAAACCTTTCAAAATGCACTAGGAAAACCCAGGCCAGCCTCTGAATGAGAGGTGAAGAAATCAGCCCACAGATTTGGCTTACAACATAGATTAGGTGACAGAGCTGTCCCTTAGGTTCCAAGGTAAGCTGAAAGCTTGAAAAACGGGAAAATGCGGACCAAGATGCCAACTGAGCCTGCCAGAGTCCGGGCAGGAACAGAGCTCTGGCACAGCCTGGTGCTGCAGCTCAGCAGGAAACCCAGGGGGCCTCTGTGGTGACACTAATTTTTATGCACTGCGCAGGGCTGCCACAAAGAGCACCCCTGGAATCAGAAACACTTTTCTGACAAGAAATGTGGTCTGGCCACAAAACCACATCCTCTGGTCGGTGTCCCTTTCAGAAAGGCAAGCTTCAGTTGCCTAGATGAGGAGTTTGTAAACCAGGCACAGTCAAAGCCTCTCCCACATCTTTTGAGGGGGAGGAGAATAATGTCTCACAGGTGAATCATAAACACTGAGAAAGCAGAAAGTAGGGGAAGTAAGGTGGTGTCTCACACCCAGCCCAGGCTCTGTATATTATTTCTGACCACAGTGGAGAGCTGGTGGTGGTTTATTATGGGGTATAAGAGGCACTCTCAGGTTCTGAGGAATAACTCTGGAGACTTTCTTTGCCCTCTCAGCCTTTGTGAAGGCTCAGTCTGGGGAGCTGGGAGGAAATTTGATGTTTCTCATCCTCACAAATGCAGCAGCTCAGAGAATTCTTTTTCTCAATTGTTCACAAGTAACTTTAACGATGCAGCTGGAGCTCCCCTGGCCCTGTCAGTCCTGAAGCAGGAATGTTGTAATAGCCAGGAGGGACTGAAGGCATGAGGTTTGCAAGGTGTGCAGGAGGAAGTTTCTCTGCTGAAGAAAGTTCCTCCGTGTCTTTTGAAACAGTTACTTGAGAAAAGATTATGCTCTGCTTCCAAACCCTGCCTCATTTAATCTTTTCCCCTTGTTGGTGATACAGGCCACACAAAGTCACCTTTATCCCAGGACCCAAAGCAGCGGCTCATTCCCAAGTTTCTCGATAAGTTCTGTCCTTCAGCTTCTTCTCAAGTATGCAGTGACCACTGGTGGCTTCCTGCCTCGGGGACCAGGAGAGAATGCTCCAATGGAGAGCTTCCAGAAATCCATTTTGCTTCCCCTCATCTTGACTGCCTGGCTGCCAGGTAGGACACGTTCATGACCCGTGAAATGAGCCACCATGCACAAAATATGGGAACTCATTTTAATGTGGTGTAAATGGCCTTGGCTGATGAGTTCAGGCTGAGCAGTCAGCCCCAGAGTGGGATTATTTAAACTGTTTGAAAGGGGGATGTTTGCATTTCAAGCCTGAATGATCTGATGACTTAGAGTGGGCTTCAGTGTGAAGGACTGAGCAGTGTGTGGCTGGGGAGGAGATGGGGAGGCTGCCCTCTCACTTCCAGTTTCTCTCTCTCCTTGTTTCCTTTTCCTCCTGTTTGGGACTGCTTTTGAGAGTGCATCTGTAGAGAACTCAATATCAGCAGCTGGTTTTTACTTCCAGAAGTAAGTGCAAAGTGCCACGCTGCTGGTTTACCACCAATTTGCATTTCACATGCCTGAGTTTCAAAGTCAGTTCAGATTAAAAGTGTCTTGGTGGCAAAGCTTTAGAGGAAGAGTGAATATTAAGTGACTAGTTTGGTAATGGAGACAAGGCTGATGGTTGTTTTTTAATTACAGTTTAGCTGGAGTTTTAACAGGCTCTGACAGGAACAAGCTGCAGTGGGATGAGAGAAAAGGTATTGTCGTGGATTAATAGCTTGTGAAAGGAAACACAAAGCAGGAATACACAGGGAGTTTTCTGAGCGGTGCTGTTCCCAGTGGAGCTGCACAGGGATGTGTCGTATTCAACGAGCTCTTAAACAACCTGGTGAAGAGGAGGGAGCTGTGAGGTGGCAGACTTTGCAAGTGGTGCAGAATTACTTAGGGCAGCCAAATCCAAAAAGGGACTAGGAAGATTTCCAGAAAATGTCATGATGCCAGATGAGTAAGTAATAAAGGCACAGAAAGCATTCAATGCAAAGCAGCTCTTAACTGAAATGTCTAGTGGGGAAAAAAATAGGTGTCTTGGTGAGAGAGTAAATTGCTGAAAAAGAGAGAAAATTTCATCATTTAATGTCTTCAGCAAGGCAGATAAAATGAAACCTGGCATTATGTAAATCCACAGAAAGGCTTTATCTTGGATATGGGATATTTTGTTAACCCTTCCCTTACCTAAAGGACGTGTTAGGTTTGAGAAAGCTACAAAGCGTGACAGAGCTGATCAGAGATAGAGAATCAAAGAATCGTAGGATGGTTTGGTTTGGAAAGGACATGAAAAATCTTCCAGTTCCAACCTCCCTGACACCTTCCACTAGACAAGGCTCCTCATTGCTCCATCCAGCCTTGAACACTTCCAGGGATGGGGCATCCACAGCTTCTCTTGTGTAGGAGGGAAGGATGAGGAGGCTTCTTTAGACCAGGATATTTTCCTGCTTGTGAAAAAGAATAAATACTAAGAGTGTATTAAAGTAATTAATTACATGAAAGTGAATGGTGAGATGGTTATTCACAATTTCTCATAACAAAAAGATTCGTGGCAACCAGTAAAAGTAGCAGAAAGAAGATTTAAGGTGAACCAAAGGCTGTACTTTTCCTCACAGCCTGTAATTAAATAGTAAAGCTCATGGTCACTGGGTGTGGGGGATCCCAAATTATAAATAGTCTGTAAAAACATAGAAACAAATATCAGGGAGTGTAGATCCATAGGTGCAGATGCAATTATTGTCTCAGGAAGTCCCTGGCTCTCTTGTTTTTGGGCACTGGGAAGGTCTACCAGGGCCTGCTGTCAAACAGTGAGTAAGAGGAGAGAGGAAGACTCGCCTGGGGGCTGTGGAGAGGTTCTGTGCAGGTGGGAAGAAATAAGTGTTTCTGAGCATCAGGAGTCTGGTATTACTTGACAGAAACATCCTGTAAGCATTTAAAAAATCTTGTTAACATAAGAGAACGAGCCAGTCCCTCTCTGCAGGCTTTGACAAGCTCTAACCTACTTTGGTTTTCAAAAAGCTCAGCTGCAGGGCTGTTGGGTTGTGAAATAAACTTGAGCTGTTTCTTTATTTATTTATTGTCATCTATTTAGCAGTTCATTGCAGAGCTGTGGCTGGAGCAGTGGGCCTGTGGCGAGGCAGGGAAGGCAGAAGGCAAGGTGGGAAAGTGAAAGTGAAAAGAAAAAAAAAGTGAAAAGAGAAAAGAGACTGGAAGGAGAAAGATGTAGAAATTCAAACGGAAAGAGCAGAGAGGGAAGGGAGGAAGACAGACATTAGATGCAAAAACTGAAGGATGAAAAGCAGTGTTTGTGGAAGGGAAATACGGGTATAGAGGGGGAGATTATTTTGAAATACGATAATGAGGCTGAAAAAAAGAGAGGAATCATTATGGCAAAAGGATAAGCCCATCCTGTCCTTCGCTGTGCTGCATCCAAATAGGTCAGTCATAAGAGAGCAAAGACAGAACCGACAGGAAGGAAGGAAGAGAAGGTAACCACATCTCAATGCTCCTGTTGTTGAAAACTCCAGCATGGAAGAGTGGTTCTTTGGAGTTAAGTCAAGCGTGGAAGAAAAAACATTGTTGGAGAAGGGCAAGGGCGGTTCTTTGGCAAATGAAGCTCCCTTGGTGCAGGCATCATCCTGCACAAGAGGCATTTTCATTTCTTCACAACCTGCAGGGATGTGACAGTGAATTTTTGTGACAGAGGAGGGAAAAAACCAGCTCATAAAGGAGTTGGTTTGTGCTCTGCGTGCTGCTGGGAGGGACTGAACAGCTGGGACACCATAAGCACTTAATTTAAGCAAATTTTCACTACTGGTGACTGCTCTGTAAACATTAGTGATGTGCCTCAAAGAAGGTGTCCTCACTCAGCTTTGTTCGTCAAAAGGGAAGGGGTAATCAGGGAGACAGCCCAGCATTTCCCTGCTGCAAGGATGGCGTTTGCCTGGGTGGGATGTCTCCCTGCTTGTGTGTGGGGAAGCAGATGCTAAAACAGCTGTTGGGAGCTGAACACGTAATTCCTGTAAAGTGCAATGAAAATCTAGCCCGAGGCCTTAATTTGTTTAAAAGCAACCATCTGCAAGGTATTTTTGAAGCAGGATGTAAATGAAACCTGCACTAAAATTTTCTCCCCAGTGTGTGAAGCAAGGTCCAGCAAAAGGACTGCCAGCACTGGCTTCAGGCACAGAAACTGAGTTTAGATCCCATTTCTGCCATGAATGTCCTCTTTGACCTCACACAAGTGACTTTATCAGTGTTTGTGCACGGGTTGGACAATGGAACACGCTGTTGGTTCAGGACTCCACGTGCAGAATAAACAATAAAAGCAAGAAGATAAAGAGGCAAAGGTAAAATCACCAAAACCATTCAGGCAACAGGTGCAGAAAGCTGATGAAAAAGCTCCTTTATTGGTTGTGCTTGGGCTGGGATCTAAATGGAGGTGAGGTTGTGTCCCATTCCTCAGTCCTTCTGCCTCCCAAATTATCCCCATGCAGGGCTTAGGGACCTGTTCCCTATGGGACAGCAATCAGGGAAAGACCATTTATTGCTCCAACAGACATTGTTGGGGGAAGAAGGTGTAGATCCTATTTTACCTATGGACTGATAAAAAATAATTATCATAGATAAATGATTAACTCATACCTACCAGCCTAAACTGCCCTGGATGTCTGAAGAAAGCAAAAGCAACACTAGCCAATTATTTTTAGAGCCAATGATCACTGATTATTCCTGTTTAGGGATAAATTTCAGCCATTAATTAACAGCAAACATTGTCCTGAAAGTTGCATCATTTATTCAAAGCCCTGGCAAACCATGGCTCCTTGAAAAAGTGAAGTGTTTGCACAGGCATGGAAATAATTTCTAAGTGCTCAGAGAACAGTTTGCATTAAGAAGGGCAGAGCGGGTAAATTTTGATTTGAACAGAAATGTGATTTACTTAATCTTATCTGGCTTTATTAATTATCAGAGTAGGTAAAGTTTGCTTTTCATTTAATGTTTTGTTGCTCACACACAGATATACTTTGGAGACCGAGGTACATGGCAGTGGTAGCATAACCCAGGGAGGTGGAAAATTTTTGTAAAGGTTTTTGTAAACATGACAGGACTCAGAGTCTGTCACACAATGAACCAGGGAGAGCGAGGTTTGTACAATCCAGCAAAACAAAAGAACTCTGTAAATGCTTGCGTTGGGTGGGAGGAAAGAGAGGAGCTGTTTATATGAAAGAGCAATTCCTGGCACAAACCTGGTTGGATATACAGTGCCCAGGTTAAATGTGGGCTGGGAGTTGCAAAAGGGTCTTGACCATGGAGCAATGAGATTCCAGACCCTTCATCTTGGGTGCAATTCACTGAGGTTGCAGTGTCATCACTGACACTGGGCTCTGGTTCTGTTTACACAACCATCAAACACCTCTATTGTGGGAAACAATACAGCCTGTTCTGCCCTACTCATGTCAGCTGTTGACTGAAAGAAAAATGTGCGGGTTTTCCAATAATTTACAGCTAATCCATTAATGAGTAAAACTACCTAAAAAACTTGGTGTGAACGAAACCTTTAAAAGTTACTTCAATGTCCTGAATACTCTTTTAGCAAGGCAGTGATGACCATTTCAGACTTCTTTTCTCCTGGAAGATAATTGAACGCTTCTTCTCAGGCCAAATTTGCAGGCACGGGGTTTTAATTAGACTGCCACGGACTGTAGTGTGTAATTGCTGTGATCATGCAGAGTTCATCTGGTAGCACTGGGGTACCACTGGCAGTCCTGGTGCTCCCTCAGCAGGAATGTTCCCCAGGAAGTGATGACAAGCTGTCTGGTGAGGCAGATCCCCCTGGCAGGACTGTTTGGTCTGCTGGGAGCTTGTGGAATGCCCATCCTTGGAGACAAAATATTCCTGGATGAGGCCCTGTGCAGCTGGCAATGGGAGGCCCCGGGTCCATGAGGAGGAAATGAAAACAAAATGACTTCGTTAGGAGCTTTCCGTTCTGGAAAATAGTAGCCAAAATTCACACTACCTTTCAAGGAATTAAAACTAATGAGTTACAGCACCTCTGGTTAACAGAAAGCCTGAGAAAGGCTTTAGAAGAAATACATCACAATGTATGTGATGAATGCTTGAGGAACAGGAGAAAGAGCATAGGAAGATAAATTACTGGGCTGCAAAAAATCAGTGACAATCCAAGATATAGAAAAGGGACTGGTTACATATTCCTTTGATTATTCAAAGTCTAGACAACTCATGTGTTTTCCTGTTGAAAAGTGGAAATTCTTTTCTGTCAGCAAAATAGTAGTGAATTACTGAAGAGAGACAGGTGATTTTGGAGTGGGATGAAACAAAATAATTAAATGCATTTTTAAAGAAAACTGCTTAATCCAAGCTGGAGGTGGAAGATTAGATTGCACCTCTCCATCTCTGAACTGGTTAAGATGTTTTACAGTATACAGCCACCTCTCTTGGTGTTGTATGTATATTTATGGACTAATTTTTGTTCCCTTGCAGGTCTGGGCTTTTGTTACTCCATCACAAAAGGCCCTGTCAATGCCACAGTGCTGGCTGGCTCAGAGGCCCGGTTTAACTGCACGGTGTCTGCAGGATGGAAAGTTCTCATCTGGCTGTCCAAGGGAAGCCCGGTGCTCACTGTCCTCAATTCCCAGGGCTCTGTTGAAACCACAGACCGCTTCACCTCCCAGAACTACACCAGTGGTGATGAGTTCACCTCGGAGCTGATCATCCACAACACCCAGCTGAGTGACTCTGGGAGAATCGAGTGCAGCATCCAGCAACCCAGCGAGAACAACTTTGCCTTTCTCTCTGTTCAAGGTGTGTATAGCCACCAACAAAGAGCTGTTTTATTGTGCTGCACTTAAAGGAATCCTCTGAGGAATTGCTTAAATTGTCCCTGGGATGGAGCTCTCATTTACCATCCTTTGCCTCCTGTCCTCCTCATCTTAATTTTACTGTCCAAGCAGGTTTGAGAGTCACACTCAGAGTACCAGTACCAAAGGTTATAGGTGCCCCTGTTTTCTCCTGTTTCATTTCTTATTCCTTAACAGACTGCAGCCAGAAATCAGGATCTCACCACCAGGCACTATCCATTTGTCAAGGAGGTGCTTAGTGCAGTGATAACATCTCATCTCCTACCTGTAAACCTTTTCTCACACGACCTGAGCATATTTAAAAGTTAGAGAGAAACACTGTTGTTTCATTATGTTGTCCTTCAGCCAGAAATATGTCAAGATGGTTTAGAAGTACAGTTTCCTGCTTTTTATTGGAAAGGTACTGAAAGTTGAGACTTGTGCTTTAGACACATTGGATAATGGGCCCACGTAGCTGAAATCTCTGCATATTTCTATCATGCACATGGTATATCTGTGGTAATACTGGTTGTTTTCCACTCCATATCTCAAGGCGTAGCTATTTCTGGGTAGCGAGATAAGATTTAGAACTACACAGGAAAGCAATGCAGCGAAATATTCTGAAGGAACAAAACATCTTTTCCCTCCCACAGTTAATGGATCTTTATTCATCAAAAATAGCACCTTAACAGTAAAAGAGAACCAAACAGTTGAGATTGTTTGCGAAGCCTTAGGATGGGCTCCGGCTCCAGACATTACCTGGATGACAAATGACTCTTTCATTGATAAGTCGAGCTATGTTAACCAGCAAAGCCCAGGATCTAATGGCCTCCACAATGCCCTGAGCACCTTAACTCTGACTCCGACGGACACTGAGGTTTTGACTTGTTTAGCTGACATAGGAGCACTCCCCAACCCTCAGAATGCAACTGTAACTCTTATTTTTGACAACTCTGCTGCAGGTAAGTGAATGTTTGTTGTACTTTGCATGTACTGTACTACCTGTACTCAGAGCTGTGTGTTTTGTTCTGGTTTGTTTTGTTTTAAAAAGTCTTCTATTTGCAAATCAAATCCTATGAAATGTGCACAGGTGATAGAATTTCGACCCAGTAGTCACAGCCTGATACATGGCTAGGGTTAAATGCACTGGTACAAGTCTAACGAGCCACAAAGCCACTGCAGGACTGAGCAAGACAAACAAAACAGGACATCTGCCTCTGACTCCTGTGGATTCATTGCTGGGAAAACCAGTCTTTGCTCCTTGACCAAGAAAACACCTAGGGAATTTAGACTGTAAATATCCTTGATCAGACCATGCCCACCGTATTTCTTAGACCTCGTTTACTCAAAGCCAAACCCTCATGTGAAATTGTTCTCCGTACTATCCAGCACCGGTTTTACCACTGACTTGGAAGAAACCCCTCCCAGTTTCTGCATGCAACCCAGAATTAATTCTGTAGTTGCATATGTGGAATTTTTTGCACAGTGCATTAGGTTGTTTTTTACTGGCTTTTACTTAAGGAAATTCAAAGTTGCTTTAATCCAAGCCTGGATGTCATGCAGATCTCTCCAGAGCAGTTAGCAAGGCCTTTGATAACTCTAAATATTTTTGCTAAGGTTGTAATCATGCCGACAGCTTCTCTTCGTGAACTGATTCTTCTTCTGCAATGGGTGAACATGGCGCACACACAAAACATCCTTGCAGGGTTCCAATGAGGGGTTTGGTACAGACATTTTGACACATAAACAATTGAGAATATTGAGTAGCTGTGCCCTTTATTTTGAGGATGAGCCGTTATTAGCAAGGCTTTTTCAGAAGGGCTTGCTTGGTGATGCAGTTGAAAAAAGGCCATTTCACCATTCTTAATATGACCTTTTGCAGTCATATTGATCTTAGTTACTGACTAAGCAAAATTGGACTATCCTGAGGAAATTAATGAATTCCCCTGCCTACTCATTTGTGAGGTTTCCATAGCTACTCACTGCAAATCAGAAGACGAGAAAAACAGATGTCATAGAGCAGTATTAGTGTATAATTAGTGATTGTATAGGACCATGATTCATTTCTCTTTGGCAATACCATTGTGCAGAAGCAGGCACTCAAAATTTGGCAGGATAGGAGAATATGAAGCCTTTAAATTATCAGAATGACATAACAGCATGGCATTTATGACAGAGGAAGGTATATAATGTATGTATCACACTCAGAATCTCAGAGCTTGTCCCACTTTTCATATACAGGTTCCTCAGGTTAGCTGTTGGGAAGGAACACAACTGCAAACAGCTTCAAACATGTAGGAAATCCTTCCCAAAATGACTGAAATATCAATTTCCCCCTTCACTTAAAAGCTTGGTGAATCGAATTCCTAAATGTTCCTCTCAAGCAAGACAAGAACTACCAAACATCTGAGCCCTTTCCAGCAAGCCAGCTCCTGGTCAGGGAATGTCCTACCTTCCTGCACCTCTGGGTCACCCTTTCCATACAAACGCATGCATTTTTATGTCACTCACTCTTCCTGCATGGTTACCTCACTCACAGTTGTGCTTGGCCTAGCCTGAAACATGGGAACTGCTACAGAGTTATCCCAGGAGCTGCATTCACAGAGCTGTCAGTGGGGAATGGGATCCATGGTGGAGTCACTTGCTTGGGTCCAAGCTGTCTTTGGCATCAGCATTGAATTCGTGTGGCTTTGGACCTGCAGAAGATAAGGACAGGGAGTGACCCATGACCCTGGACTTCCTTTGCTTTTGAAGTTGTCCAGAAAGCCCCCAAGTGTCCAAGAAGCCATGTGCAGGTTTCTCCAGTCTCTCATTCCTCACTGGTCATCAGCACCTGACAGGAGAAATTCCCTTTTCTGCAGACACTTTGTCCAAGTGAATGTTTGGACAGCTTTGGGAGGAGCCAGGTGTTGGGACAGCAGCAGAGGATGGGCCCTGTGGAATGAGGAAGTGGCTTTGTCCACACTCAACACTTCATGGAACTTGGTTTGGACTTCCTGATGGGCTCAAAGGGATTTAATGGCCTCGTGCCCTTGGTGCCCCTCCCTTGCAGTTCACCTGGCAGCTCCTCATTCATACCCAGCTCCTGTTTCTTTCTGCATCCTCCAAAACGGCAGAAACACAAAACTGCTGAAGTGCTGGGAGCGTTTGTGTTGTACCCTGTCGCTCTCGCTGCAGCTCCGTAGATCTTTTAGCACATGACCTGTCCCTGACAGGGAGTGAAATACCTTGGTGTGGCAGCCAGTCTGGAGGAATGGGCCCGTGCAGGTGTGTTTAGCTCCTCCCTTCCCACTAAGGTTGAGCTTTTCCTCTTGCTAAATAGCTGTCTTTCATATTTGAATCATCTTGAAATCCTCGTGGCATCTTTATGGAATAAAATGTGATAAAATGTAGATATCTGCAGCAGTACTTCTAGATAAAAATACTATGAACAACTTTATCATCAATTATGATCGCAACTGAAGGCAGCCTACAGGATTTACCACTAATTTTTGGGTTACTGAGTGCTTGTTTTTTTTCCTAATAGAAGAAATTCAAAACATGCTGATTGAGCATGAGGATTACAGAAGACTGGAACAAATTGTTTAATGGTAATGACCTGAGCTTTGGAGAGTGCAGATTCCCGGCAGAGGTTCAGTCTTTGTAGGAGGCTCTGATACTGAACCTTTGCAGTCTGAAACCTCCAAACCCCAAACATGTACACAGAAAAAAATTGTAGATAGAAAGGGTTTAGTTTATTCTCTCCCAGTAAATTTGGTTCCCACAACAGGGTAATTGTCTGGAGCAGCTCCCAGTCACCCTCATTCCTGTGGTACCTTTCCCAGAGCCTGTCAGCCAAGCGTGGCCATGGAGTTGTTAACTGGGCCCTCTAAAGAGGAAAGGACAATCATAAACCCATGGAACAGAACTGTGTCAAATTTGGATGTGTCTCACACCTGTAATTTGGATTGGAGGATTGTTTCTAAATGACTGCCAAAAATGGTTTGGGGCTGCTTTCCAAAGGGTAGAGAGGTGCTTCTGGAATATTTGGTCAAGCCAACGGGCAGGATGACGTGACAAGCAGAACTGACATCTTCCTTGTACATCCAGCTACCTGAGAAACACTCCCCAGCCTTGGCAGTGTCCAAGGCCAGGTCAGACAGGGCTTGGAGTACCCTGGGACAGTGGAAGCTGTCCCTGCCATGGCAGGGGTAGGAATGAGATGATCTTTAAGGTCCCTTCCAACCCAAACCATTCCATGATTCTATAAATCTAAATAAATGCAAGATCTTTTAAAATTCTGTGCACGTGGGAGCCCTGTTTGGTCATAGCAACCGATTTCAGCAAGACACTGAATTATCCTTAAATCCCCTCATTTAACCCTGTAGATGACAGCAAAGATGAAGGAATAAATTAAATGTGAGGATGCTGGGAGAGACGACGGGTCAGTAACTCTGTGTTCTTCACGGGTTTTGCTCTTTGGTGCTCTTTGAGTGAGTAACAGGTATCCCACCGAGCACATCCCAAAATCAAACACTTGTTGAAATCACTGAGAGAAAGACAGAATTGATTAGAAAATTATATCTCCAGGCCAGAGATCACCAAGTGTACTAATTACCTATGACTATTTCTGTGGTTTATGGGGAGAAATGGACATTTTTTCGGAGCAGTTCAGCTTATTTGAAAGGGACACAGACACATTTTTGGTCAAATTAATTGTAACCCAAAATATCTATTTTCTCTCCACTGGCAAGAGCAGCCAGGCAAGACACTCAATATCTGCACTATAGACTTCTAAATTGAACCTCAACACCTCTCCCCAGATGTCTCCAAAGGACTCTGGGAGGCCCAGCAACATAAAATAAAGTTAAGTTGGAAGATTGCAACCCTGTGTTTTTCAGAGGAGAAGTAGCAGTGGGAAAAGTTACAACTGCATAAAGAATTGGAGAATATTTTAAATTCTTGGGCATCATCCGTAAATACAGAGTCTGCCATTTGGAAAACACAGACTCCTTGTTAAATATTCACCAAGCACTTAATAGCATCTCACAGAAAAGGTAAATATTCTGCAAAGGATGTTTTGAGGCTCTGATAGTTCAATGTTTCTCCATTTAATTTAACAGAAAATGAGTACAGTGAAGACAACAGGAGCACGTGGGTTATTGTACTTGCAATTGTGCTTTCATTTCTTGGTATTGTTCTCCTGATCGTTATTATTGTGGTTGCTGTGCGCTGCTGCCTAAAGAGGAGAGGTGAGTGGACCTTCAGGGTTGGTCTGTACATTAAATATTATCTTTGATTAGACATAAACCTCCTACTTGTGTCAGCTCTGATGCTGTACAAAGACCTGTGAGCAGACGCGTGAGCAGACAGATCCTGCTCTCAACTGTGACCTGTTTAAGGTGCTCCTTAATTTCACCATCCTGCTTCTCATAAATTGATTCCAGAGCAATCAGTGTCAGCCCTTACACATTAGCTACCAGGGGGTCGTGATTTTTGGGAGTACATTAACTTTCAAAGACGTTTCGAGGTTCTTTATTGAGGAATAATTTCTGTGTTGTGTGCCTGATTCCAGTTCCTGTGTTAGCTGCGCTCCAGGGCTGCCCAATTTTGTAAACAGGGTGGAGCCATGCTCCTGAGGTAGCTGGAACACTGGGCGTGCTCTAAGAGAACTTACAGAAGTTTTAAATTTTAGTTTCCTGCATTTTAAACACATTTGTTTTCCTTTTCTTTCTCAGGATCTAACTATCAAAATGAAATAAGGTAAGTCAGATGATGTGGGAAAACTTTCCATGTTCGCTGAATCCTTTGAGGCTGCTGCAGGGTGGCAAGGAGGATGTGCCAGTTTCCTTGTCCCGGCATCCTTCATCCCAGAGCTCTCGGTGCTGCCCGGCTGCGTGAGCTCCTGGGGACAGCATCCAGGGAAGGGGACTGACCTTAGGGATGAAAGGCGAGCGCCAGAGCTCGCAGCAGGCTGTGAACTCTGATTCCACAGTGCTGAAAACCCCATCAAAACCCCATCGAAACCCCGCCAGCGCCGCCTCGCTGATTGACCCAGCGCAGAGATGACAAAGCAGACTCTCTGTTAAACCTGAAGGAAATAGAATCCCTCGGACCTGGCCGTGCCCCCAGGGTGTCCCGGGGAAGGCAGGGGAGGATGGCTGGCGACCAGAGCCCGCCAGGCGATTGCCGCCGCCGCCACAGGATGTCACTGCCAGACCGGGAGCGCGGCTGGCGCTGGGAGCAGGCGAGCCCCGGAGCGGGGCAGGCAGATTTCACTGGCTCCCCGGCTCTTTTAAGGCTGGATAAACTGGTAAAAAGGGGGTGTAGAGGGCAGATTTAGATTGGATATTAGGAAGAAATTCTTCCTTGTGAGGGTGGCGAGGCACCGGCACAGGTTGCCCAGTGATGTTGTGGACTCCTCATCCCTGGGAGTGTCCACTGGAGCACCCTGGAATAGTGGAAGGTGTCCCTGACCAGGTGAGCTTTAAAGCACCTTCCGTCCCAAGCTATCCTGTGATTCTACAAAAAATTGATAAAGCTGCCCCATTGATGGGCATCAACACCTCATCCAGTTATTGTCAGCTGTGCTTGAGTACAGAACTGTTGGTCCATTATTGCACTGAGCTGGAAAACTTTAGAAATCAATAACTGGTGGCTCTCAGCATTAAGATCCTTTTTATCAGTACCTGTGTGGCTGTGGCAGCCATGGCAGTGGAGTTATTTTTATTATTATTTATATTTAGGAAGCATTGTAAATTCATCATCTGCCCACGCTTGTGGGGCTTTTAACTCCCCATCCTTTAATGAGTTTACAGAATGTTCCACCCCATTGCCTGGCACGTCAGTAATTCCCAGTTTCATTAACAGTCTCTTGAGGGGAAATTTTGTGGAGGTCTGTTGATATATTTCCATTTGTAGAGCACTTTATTGATAGGAAACAAAATAAGGAAATTAGATACCCTCTGTTTTCTCCAGAGGAAATGATGCTTATTATTCCATGCCATGCGTGTAAACTTCCACGTGGATTTCTTAGTTTGTGGGGCTAAATTCATCATTTTGCCAAGTGCAGCTGTGTAAATAGGGCAGGACTAAATCAGCGGGGTTTGCTTGGATTCTGACTTGGTTCAGAATCCCAAAAGCTTCCTCAAGGCTCGATCCTACTAAGGTAAAACCAGCTGACTGTGCAGGGAACAGTTGGGTCCTTGTCCTTCCCAGGACCCTTCCTTGCTGATGTGGATCTGCACAGAGCTTTCTTTCAGACAACTTGAACAGGTCTACAATAGGACATAACTTTACTATTTTGTCTGCCCAAACCAGATGCAAAAAGATAGAGACACAGTTCTACCTTCATGGCAGAATGTGTGTTTTTAGCTCTCAGTACAATAAAGTTACTATTTCTCCATTAACTTTAAACATGAGTTGTCTCACTGGCTTCACAAACCTTGCTTGCACTTTAAAGTTAAGGAAACTGGGATGAGTTCAGGCTCTGAGGCTCAGTTTGGAATTGGAGACTCGGTGTTGACAGTTCTTCAGAGTTTTAGCATGTCTAAACAATGACCCTGAAATCACAAGGGTTCTTAACAATCACAGATTTTGTTGGCTCAGTGTTTTTTTTTTTCCTTGGGAGGAACGTCCCTGCAGTAAAAAGAACGATGCTTGTCCAGATTTTGGAAGCTGTATTGCTGTAGTAGCAAAGAAGTAGTGAGACCAAACATACATTGGTTTATTTCCCACCTTTATTTTTAACTTGGCTGGCTATCTTCCTATACCTCCCACACCTTTTTTTTTTTTTTTTAAATTTTTTATTTTTTGTAGCTGCTTTTTATTTGGCTATCCACTGAATTTGTTGGGATCTAAGATCCGATAAAATCGACAGCACAGTGTCGTGTAACATGTGGGGGTGGTAGCCCTAAACAATTGGTTTTGTCCTCTAGCAGCCATGGCAGGTCTCTCAGTGGTATTGAACCTGTTCATCTCCTAAAAAAGCCCCATAGTCCACAGCTGACTCACCAGATTTGTGTGTGCGTTAGGAACACCCTTCTGAAGCTCTACAGGCCTGCAAAGTGATCCCTACTAAACATGAAAAAGGAAGGATCATAGAATCACAGAGTCATTGAGGTTAGAAAAGACCTCCGAGGTCATCGAGTCCCAGCCGTGCCCGATGCCCACCTTGTCCCCAGCCCAGAGCACTGAGTGCCACGGCCAGGCCTTCCTTGGACACCTGCAGGGATGGGGACTCCAAAGCTCCCTGGACAGCCCCTGCCAAGGCCTGGCCATCCTTTCCATGGAGAAATTCCTGCTGCTGTCCAAGCTGAGCCTCCCCTGGCCCAGCCTGAGGTCATTTCCCCTCATGCTGTCACTTATTTCCTGGGAGCTGAGCCTGACCCCCACTACAGCTTTTGTACAATGACATGCAGCAGTTTCCACAAACAGCACCAACACCACATTACCCCTTCCCCCTAAAAATTCCTGATTTGCTCTTGTCACACCTCAAACCTAGGCAAAGGTGGACCTGGGACTGTCCTGGAGAGGGGTGCATGGTAGCAACAGATCAATGGTAGCATCTCTTCCAGCATCAGAGTTTTGGGTAAAGAAGCACCGTTCTCTCCCTGTGCAGCTGTCAGGGCACCGTTCTGCAAGTTCAGAGATGTGTAACTTCAACCAAGGAATTTCTCTCACGTGTAAAGTAAATTCCAGAGTGAAAGACTAACTTCAGAGAGTACAGATGAATCACTTGGGAGCTGACTGCGGTTATGTGAGCTGATATGCTTTGTTTTTGCAGCTGGGCACCAAAATTATGAGCTGTCATAAGTGACCTGGCTGGTGTTTCGTTATTGGGCACCTAAATATCCTGCAATTCAGAATCAAAATTAATTTTCTACAGAACCTATGATCTGGTACAGAGTCTTCACTCTTTGAAGGTTGCTTTATTTTCCTGCTTTCTGATATTGCAGCTAATGGAAACTTTCCAAACAGAATTCCATGGGCAATATTTATATGGGACAAGATCTGTGCCAGCAAATTGCCAGGGAGATCCAGATACGTTTTACACCTATTTTTTGGGGGAAGTAAGACATGTACTTTTTCCTCTGTAGTTTGCTACCCAAGAGTTCTCCCATCAGAATGAATTTCTAATGACAAAATTTTGTTTTCCAGAAAAGTTGCAGCTGAGAAGAAAAAGGATGGCGATTTGGATGACAGGCAGAGGAGTGGAAGTGAAAATCTGGGATACATTCCAGAGGAATTGTGGAATACAGAACAAAGCCCAAGTAAGTCTAAGCTGGTGAATCACATGTTGTCAAATTGCTTCTCAATATGGGCCTTTTGGACAACAGGTTAAGCAATTAAAATTACGAGGTTTCACAATATTTAGTGAAGGACTTGTGCTTGGCCTGGACCTCTCCAGAACGTTTTGGATTTTTTAGAGTAAGATCCTCCAAAAATATTGAGAAAAAACCCAAGTTCTTTGCAATTGAATTTAGATTTAGTCCTGGGTTTGTTTTTTTAAATGCCTTTGTTCTTTCAATTGTCTTCTGGGGCCAGATGTGGGAGGACTGGATTTTCATACAAGCAGCAATTTAGGCAATATTTTGCAGTTGGTCTGTGAAAACAAAAGAAAATCCACCACTACCAACACAAAAAAAAAAAAAAGGAAGGAAAGAATAAAGGCAGTTAGTGAACTATTATTTTACTGATAAATGACTAAGGCATTATAAATGCTTGTCCTTAAGCACAAAGACTCTTCAAAAGCAAATGTAAATCTCCACCAAATCGTTACCCACCACTTGCATTTATAACCACATTATTCTCAAAACATTTAATCAAACACTTAATGACATCAAATTATTGTGCAGAGTCTATAATCCAGGCACACATCCTTTCCTCTCTGACAAATAATTGGTGAAGGAATAAGTACAGTGGAAAGATTTCCAGAGTGTGTGGTATTATAAAATGGAGGAGTTACAAACAATAAAAGGAAAATTAAGTGAACCTGGACAAATTTGGTCCCACCAAGGCCGAGATGGGCTCTTTCCATGTTTGTTTGTGTGCTGGGTTGACCTTAGCTGGTCACCTCCCTTCTTCACTGATGTGAGGGTCCCCAGGACTGTTTCCCTCACACTTTCTCACTCCTTTTTCCCAGTTTTTTTTTTACCTTTTTTAACCTGTGCTGGGTTTTTTAACCTTTTCTGAAACGTTTTATGACAGAGTTGCCACCAGCGTCAGTGCCACCTCACAGAAGCCACCTCTGTAAATTCCTTCAATACAAAAACCTGGCCAAGTTAGCCCAAAAAATTAGCCACAGTTGGGCTCACAATATTAAACCTTGTGTAGCCATTCCTTAATGCCTTGTGGTTCATGCCATGGTGGACACGGAATAACATTAATCTTTTATATTCTCGTTGCAGGACTTGCCTCTCTTCCCCCAATGTTTCCAAAGTTTGCTGGCCCTGATGACAATTTGCACATCAGTTCTGTACCAAAGGTAATGCTGATATCTTGAGTATCTTGACCTTTTTTTCTTTTTCACCCAGTGTATATTGTGCTATAAGCACACATAGAATTTGGGTGCAGGTAGATAATTAGAAGTCAATTACAGCTGTAGTTGGGTAAGTGGAATTCTCAGCATTCTTGACTGTATTTTCCTTCAGACGGAATGACAGAAGATGTGGTTAAAGATGGGGGCACTGTGAGGTTTGAGGTTCCTTTGCAAACAAAATCTAGTGCAGAAAGAGTAAAAAAAAATGTGCATTTTCTCTGGATCATTTCTTGACTGTATTTTCCAGTTGCTCTTCCACATTGCAGAAGTTGCTTCAGTCAGGAATTTTATATTGAACTTGGAAACCTTTGATATCTCAGCTGGGAGGGAAAGCACACACCCAACACCCAGTGTCCCTAGAGCTTTGCCCCTGTTCTATGTGACTAAAATGTCAAAAGTGGAGCTCAGTGTTTATTCCTGCACTGGTTCCGTTCTGTTCAGCCGTTCTCAAAGCTGGTGCTGTTCTCTCTGAGTTCTGGCACAGCACCAATGTGAATCTTAATTTATGCCATATTTTTGTAAAATCCATTTAGCACCTCCAGGATGGTTTTTGCCAATATTCTCTTGAGAAAGTGGCGGTGATGTGGTACTGAGTTCCTTCCTCAACACAGCGATAATTCATTTATTTCTGAAGAGCTGCTTCAACATGTACAATGCAGAGATCTGTCTTGGGGATGACATTACACATAAATCATAGCAGAGCGTGTCAACTTCTTTTGGCACACAATGAAATTTAGGAAGCACTCAGTCAACAATTAAAACAATGATCACATAATACCAGTAACAAATAACAGCAATGACACTGATGCATTTGTGCCTGGTAGTTATGATATCTGACATTACTTACCTGTCAAACAAAGTACTGCTCAAGCAAAGACGAAAAGTCTGTACAAAACAGTGGAGGCTCCAGTGTGGATCTACAACCCCAAGCAACACTTTCAAACCCTGTTTGGAGCGCTTGTGAGCAGGCACGTTCACATCCACAAGGTCTGGATGTGGCTCTTGGGAACCTGGTTTAGGGGTGATGGTGGTGGTGTTGGGCTGATGATGGGACTGGATGATCTTGAAGGTCTCTACCAGCCTTGACGAGTCTGGGATTTGGTGATTCTGTGATTAATTTAGCCATTTCTGTGATTCGTTTGGCTGTTTCCCAGTGACTGGGTGCTCCCTGATGGTTCACGGGCACTGGCTGTGCACTGAGGAGCCATGAAACCATTCAGTGACATCTGAAAGGCATCGAATTTGGGTGTTCTCACGCAGCTCACTGTGAGAACAATAACGTTGTGAGTGGGGACCATCAGGAGACTGCGTTCGTGGTCCTGATTCAAACTGGAACATGAAAGGTGCAGCCTCCACATCAAACACTGGGTTAGATGGCCCAGGAGGTTCAAGTGGCCAGGGAAACTTTGAATCCATCAAAGGCACACAGCTTAAAATTGAAATATTTGTATTTTTTAAACTGCTTGTCCCTGGACAATATAAAAACTCTGTTACAGTGACTTCCACCTGCATCAACAGCTGCACACACATTGTTGAAAAACACCAAGAGATAATCCAGAGGTGAAAATTATTTATAACTATTTTCCATATGTTAGAGGAATATTTAGCAATCTAAAAACAGCTTGGTGAAGACAAACTCCTGTTTGAACAGGGCTTCTCAGAATATCGTGATGGCCCCATCTTGTGTATGCAGGAGCTGATTAAAGACTGCTGAAGGTTTAGCTGAAATTGTGGATTTGCAGGCCATGATTTAATTTTATGGCAATATATGCAAACACAGTAAAACACCTCCCAGACAAAAAGTGGTTTTCTTTTACATTCATAACCTTCCCTGATAGCTGCATAATAGAGGTTTTCTCACAAAAAGTGTTGCTGGATATATTCTAATAAAGTTCAATCACCACTGATGCCAATGGATTGCCTAATAGCCATTGTAGTGCTCTTTCATTATATTTCTTGTCAAGTAGGAGAAATCAGACAGTAACTCATTTAGCTGTTTGCTGGCTGGTGCTGAATCAAACAATTTCTTCAGAAACCACCCGCCTTCCTGCCAATGCATCTTTTAAACCCAAAAAAGTTGTGTTTCTCAGTTGGCTTTCCCTGCCTGAATACTGGAAACATTCCCAAAGACTTTTCATCTTTATTCTTCAGGACTTTTTAGTGAGAAATAAGGGGGTTAAAAAAAAAAAAAAAGAAACAGGAAGACGAGAAGTTATCCTGAGAATTTTTTCCATAGTGAAGGAGGTCATGAAGGGGTGGACTCCAACAAATTGCTTCTCTCTCCCTGGATAACCAGGAAAAAAGAGCAAATGTCCTTGCAGTGCTACTGTGGAGGTCAAGAAGAAGGAAGGAAAATCCAAGTCCTCCCTGAGGAGCAGGAAGTCCATCTACTGATGGAAAAATTGCAGACTGAAGACCTAAAACCTTATCTATTCCTGTGTCTCTGAGGGTAATGGCTTCAAATTTGATCCCTTCTGTTCCAGATGTAAAAAAGTTACAATTTTTAATGATTTGGGAGATTGGAGGAGACTTCATATCACAGGTTTTACATCCTCAGAATTCCTTGCCCACAACAATTCCAACTGCATAGAAGCCTGAAATCCCTGCTGTGTGTCAGTACAGAGTGACAAGTGAAAAACCCTTAGGTCAGCTTTTGGCCATTCAAACTCTTTGAATCAGAAACTAATGCAAAACAGCCACAGAAGATAAATGCTGCCCAGCAATTGCACTGATCAATTCACAACCTGAACAAAAGGTTTGGCAAAGAACAGGGGAGGAAAATCAAAGGTGTGCGAGACATTTAAAAAATGATGAGTAACGAAGTAAATTATTGAGCTGAGGGAAAAATTACCAGCCACTGGAAGAGGAGGCCAGAAGCATCAGTCAGAGGTGCTGGAAGGTCTTCATTCTGATTATATTAACTGAGAAAAGGTGGAATTGAGATCAGAGGGGAAGGCTTCTGTTTAATTGCAAATGTAGTTCCTGTCAGGGATGCGAGGAGGGTGATCCTTGCTCTCAGTCCTGAGGCTGAGCTGCCAGACAAATGGGCTTTAGGGACCAACATCCCACCTGGGGAACAGTTCCTCATTCCCTGACCCGGAGTGCTCCTTCCAGAATCCAAGTGCAGTGAGGGGGATCCCCTGCCCAGCATTTTGCAGGTTTTGGGGAGCCCCACAGGCAGCTGTGCCTGAACCAGGGCCATAGGGCCAGTTCTGCCAGGTCCTGAGTGTCACTCCAAGGAGTTCCAAGCTCCGACAGAAGGAGCTCTCAGGACAGAGAAACTTGCAGGATTGGACAATCTCCTAGACAAGCTTCATAATTAGTCCATTTAATATGCTGTAAATGTCTCTGTGATAAATCAGGGTGTGAATGCTCATTTACAATGGGCCGGATTCATCCCTGCTGTGACTGCAGCACAGCTCCAGGAAGCTTCCACAGCCTCACTCCTCCTTTCCAATCCAGAGTGAGTCATGGCTCCCTTAATGGGGAAGGATCTATTTTTCTTCTTAACTACTCCAAATGACACTCTATAAACTGAAAATATTATTTAGTTGTGGTTGTGGTTTTATACTGAGAAGGAAATGAATGATGAATTGCAGCTCCATTTATTGCCCCGTATAGAACTGCTGCGACTCTGAGGGTTGTTGGAAAGAAAAATTAAGCTATCAAAATTGAATTAAAAGGTCAATAAATAGAAATATAAATCAATAAAAGCAAATAATTTTACCCCTGCTGATGAAATGTACTGCAGATATGTCATGTTATGATATCCATTGGTTAGCATATCTTGATTAAGAGAGCAATAAATATTGATGATACGGAATAGATGTAGAAATGGCAGGTGCAGTTTACAGTATTTTTCTAAATGTCTGTGGAAGAAGGGGAGGAATGAAGGCATAGGGGTGGGATTAACCCATGAGGAAACAAGGAGGAATTTCCAGGCTCTCTTGATGGGCAGGCAAATGTGCTGAGTGTCCAAAAAGTTGATAGGATGGAACTGGTTTGCTACTTGAAGTAATAGTGTATCCAAATCATTTTGAGGGTATCCAGAACTTTTGGGGTTGAGTGGAATTTAGAATGAAAATTAAAAAACTGAGGGCAGGGAGAGGAAATAACCTTCAGAACCAGAAAGCTGTGCCTCCCTGATCTTTTGTTCTGTTTTTTGCTAGCCCAGTGTGCGATGCACGCAGACACATTTTGGAGTACTCCTACCACATTAATGTCAGCAGTTTCTTCTAATGCAGTTTGACTTGAATTTTTTTGGCTGGCTAATACCAAGCCTTCAGTTTATCACACGCTTGCACAGCATCGATGTCTGAGGAGCTGCCATCTGTCAAATCAGTGTTAAGATCAGAGTCCTGTTTCATAGAGCCAGATGTGCTCATCAGTCACATCACTGCCATCACACGGGCTGCAGAGATGACTGAAATGTGCATGTAAGAGCAGAAATCCGTCTTTCATTGACTGAAGATCAGCATTCAAAACACCACTGAAGGATTCAACCCTGAAACCAGCTGATACACTGGTTTACCTTCTGATTCATCCAAGTTGCTAGCTCTCTTTTTGTCTGGCTGAAGAGCTGGAAGAGATGAAAAGATCTGTGCTGCATCTGTTTCCCCAACCAAACCAACAAACCACGCAAAGCTTTTCCCAGAGTAATAATCCTTTTATAGTAATCCCTGTGAAAAGGCATCCAGGGCAGATGATAAGTCAACAGGCAGGCTTTGAAGCATGTGACTGTCAGAGATCCATGGTTAACCAGATGCCAAGCTGACAGTACAAAGAGATTCAAAACTACAGAAAAGGAATGCTGACATTAGTGCATCCTTCCTGATGGGGGGACCACCTCGGAAATTCGCTCCTACGATGTTATGCTGTGCAGCAAACCACCAGAGATGGGGTTTTTTCCCTTCAATCTGTAGGATGTAATGAATTATGAAGCCATTTTTCCTCAGAGTAGGATGGATAGGACTAGCAGAGCACTGAATTAATCTAAAGAGGAAACAACTTTGAAATCGAAACCAAGCAGGGGCTCCAGCAGCAGCAGCAGATCAGGGTATAAATATGAAATGGTTTTTGTGGTCCTGCTCCTCTGCATTATTATTTGTAATGTGTTGTATGAGATCTTCCACAGCATCAGAAAAATGAGTTTTAGATCATTGACCAGCAGCCAGCAGCCCCCGTTTCAGTGAAGTGCAGCCTCAGGAAGGCTCTGCTGCTTCAGAGAAAGCTTCCCAGAAAATGGGCCAGCACACAGCATGAGTTGATTGAAATTCATGAAATTATTTATTAATTGATACTGGAGCACAGTAAGCATGAAATAGGAATAACTCTAAAACAAATAACTATGAGAGATGCAGGAGGGCAGAGGTGAACCCTCATGGACATCATCCCCATCCTGGGAGAAAACTCCTTCAGGCCCTGCAAGGCCACACTGAGCTCAGCCCAAAGCTTCTCCTCTCCAGGCTGAACAATCCCAGCTCTGCCAGCCTTTCCTCCCAGCAGAGCTGCTCCATCCCTCTGCTCACCCTGCTGCCTCCTCTGGGCTCTCTCCAGCAGCTCCAGCTCCTTCCTGTGCTGGGCTCCAGGGCTGGAGCAGCTCTGCAGGTGGGCTCTCACCTGAGCACAGGGGGCACAATCCCCTCCCTAAACCTCCTGTAGCATCACCTCCAAACGGCCCCAAAGCAGCCTCTTCCCACGACACTGCTGGATGAACTTTCTGATTAATGTCTGTTTTCCTTTACCAGATCTGGATGCAATTGAGTATTTTTCTGCAGCAAGTTCTGGGAAATATTCCCACCACAGTATTTTGCTAATCATAGGATTCAAAACATGACCTCTTTCAGGGAGTTTTAGAGACAGGGTGCTCTTGGACACCTGAAAGTCTGAAACTTTCTGGTTACTCAGTCTGCTACTAGTTCAATATCCTTTATTCTCCCAGTCCACAATATCTGGGAATATTGGCTTTCCATAAACATAACACTTGTCTTTGGCTTTTTTTCAGATTTTTTTTTTCTCCCATTCTATTTGTGAATTTGTTATTTTGAGGGAAGAGGTAGTAGAGAGCTTCTCTGCTCAGCACCACTGAGATCTTTGGGCTGAACTGCAAGAAATTAATGCAGCAGAGGGATCTTGGAAAAGGTCTCTGAGCAGAGCCAGGCAATCCTGTTACTTCCCAAAGCACCTCTCCTCTCTGCAAAAACAAACAGTAAAGAAGGGTAAATTTAGAAAACAGCAGCATGTTCTAGCAACAAGAAGGGATGGGAGGGAGGAGAAAGAGAGTTGTGTTTAAAACAGAAGGAAGCTGTCTTGTGAAATGTTTCTAGGATAGTTAAATTTATCCCACAGTTTTCCTTGTGGTTCTGGGACTCATTAAATACCAGAGACATGTTGTCCACATTTGTTATCTAACATGTGCCTCCATGAGTTATTCAATAATGTATATGCACCAAATGCATTATTGAAGATGTTTAATACTGGAAGAATACCAGAGCAATACGGACTGTACATGATGAATGCTCCAGAAACAAACCCCAGGAAGATTGGTCAGTAGCTAGAGAACCACTTTTGGCTTGATAAAAGATGTCACTGGGAAAACCAGTGACATTTCCATTAATTTCCGAGGGCTTGAGATCAGGTGAGGAATTGCAGGGAGGAAGTGTTGCTGTTACACTTAAAAATCCACAGTTCATGTTACTTGGATGCATTTGAGAGTGAATTTTTCCTTGTCTTTTCCTCCCCACTGGTATTTTGTAAAAGCACAGAAGTAATTAGGAATGGAGATGCACTGTACTTGTTTCAGATGAGGAGAAGCTTTCCAAAGCTGCTGAGCATTTGCCCTGCTCTGATCCCACTGGGCTGCAGTCAGTGGAAGTGGAATCCTGCCAGTGATGGGAAGTTTAGAAAAAGCCTGCCTTGAATAAACACTGAGAGTGATTTTTCAGCCATGTGAAATGCTGATGTGCTGGGTGTGATTTCTAATGGATTTGGAAAGCAAATGTTCAGGTTTTTTACAGCTTAACAGGTATTTTCTTTAAGAGAACCAGAGGAGAAACACCCAACATCACGTTTTGCTTAAAAGAATAAAGACTGCAGAGGCCACAAGAAGTTCTCAGGGTAGCATAGGATCAGATAATGAATCCCCAGAAGTGCATGTGAAGCTTTTGTTTCGCTCTGCTTCTCATGCTTCCCTTTGTATTTAGATTTTGAGTGGGTTGCAGGTGATAGATTCCATTTTGCTATAATGCTCTGGGGTGAGGGGTTGGCAGGTAACCTCCTGAGCCCCCTCGTGGGACTGCTTCTCTAGGATTTCTTTTAGTTCTGTGACTGTTTTTACTCTCCCCTAGGTGCGACCTCCAAGACGTGCTGATTATCTAATCAGCCCAAAGAAAATCAGGAATGTGACACTCGTGTAGGATGTGCTTCTCCAAGATATTTCTCTATCAGTTGCATTTTTGCATGTTTGGATGCCTTCCTGCAACAGAAAAAAAGTTAAAACAGGTTCTCTCAGTTTAAGTTATAAGTTATTTTTCTTTTTTTCTCAAGCAATGAAATAAAATGGCGACCTTTATGATGCAGCATGTGATATCTCAGCAAAATAATGGACGTAAATTATATAAATGGACAGCCTTAACTTCCAAGACAGTGATGTTGATGGGACTGTGGAAGAAGAATGCATGTTTTGAGTCCCAAAGAAATCAACAAAACTCCTGTCAGGCAGGAATGTTATATTACAGCAAGATCAAGGACTGGAAGTGCAAGATATTTATTATTTCAGCAAAACTGGTTAATAATGGTTAATACAATATCTACGCTTTTTAATGTATTTTATGTAACAGCTGATCATCTTGAGCTTACAGATCAACATTTTCCCATTCCCATTCTGTAATAAAATCAAAGGAAGTTTTCATGAGGGCTGCTCCAGAATTTCTAACAGAACTATCTTGGATCAGAAATCAATTTTCTCCACTTCAATACATTATTTTATAAGAGGTATTTGCCTAAAATCTGATGTGCCATTTTAAAACCCAGTCACCCATGTGCCAAAAAATTCCTTTAAAAAAAAAAAACAAAAAAAACAACTGAAAATCAAAAACCTTAAGATGAAAATTGTGGATTTGAAACTCTTGACTTTGAAGAGTTGTTGCTTGAATGTTTTATGTCTCTGTTCTACTTGTGGGCTGTGCTGTGTCACAGCAATGGTGGCTGCTAGAATTTCGTTTGAACAGTGTTTTCTCCTCAGGGATAGAGTTGATAACGACCACGGGAAATGCACTTTAACAAGGCAACTCCTCAGCAGAGCAGATCCAGCACATGAACCCTATCTAAAATTGATGAAATGTTTTGTCTGAAATTTTATATTTCGTAATAAAAAGTTCAAGCTTATTTTATTTTATATATTATATATTCAATTTATTTTTATTTTTTTCTTTTACAAAAAAGCAAACTTCTTCCAGAAACACAAGTTATTTTCAGTATTCTCTTCTTTCTACCCACTCGAAGAACTCTGAATTATTCAGTGTGTCTCATGTTAATCTTCGGTGTGAACCGATGCAGGTGCTCTTGAAAGAAGCCACTGCTTAGAACCACTTCCAGTGATACTCTGTGCAACAAAACCAAGGAATCTGAAACCTGAACTCAGGAAAGAGGAGCTGTTTTGCACGTTTAGCATTTGGCATCTCCTTAACTGGTGGCAGATTTTGCACTGCTGGTGGCATTTTCAGCCAGTCTGTCAGAACAAGTGCAGGGTCTGCCATGTGCTGTTTGTACACAAAGCTGTTTCCAATTCTGACCATCCACAGCCTTTTCATCTTGTTTGTCCAAGGAGGAGCTTTGAAATGAATTTTATAGTGTTATACAGACCAAAATAGAAGCAATTCACATTGTGGTATATCTTGAAATTGTCCTTGAAAATATCCTTATTTTCTTTGAATTAGACATGCACACAGAGGAACATCTACCTTGTTCTGATACAAATATTTCTACTGCTGACAACTCCCTGTTACCACTGTAGCTGAATGCAACTTAAACAAAAATCCACTTTATTAGGGGAATGTCCATTGCTTGGGAGAGGGAGGCACAGGGTAACACCAGCCTGGGGTAAAAACTATGGAGCCTAGGCTTTTTATGCATGTGCATTGTTAACAAGGTTTCCTGGTTGTCAGAAAAGTAAAAGAAAAATCTCTAAACTTTATGGAGACAGTGGTTTCCCAGCAGAAAATATTGATTCATTGGGATGTATTTTGTAAAGGATCAAGCTGTACCCCTTTGTTTATCACCAAGCCCTTGTTTTCAAGCTTAGCTTTGATATTATTTGGTGTCATAGTAAAGCAGCCAACCGAGAGCTGAAGAAAAACCTTTCCTCCACTTTATCCTTCCACATGAATCAAACACATTTCTCTGTTGGTGCCATGGGTCAGAGGACACAAACTTGAGACTGTGGCAGCAACAAGGTGATTTCTGTGCTGGGGAGTCCCCACTGAGATTCCCACCTTGTGCTGCTACCTGGTGCTTGAGGCTCTTTAGCAGTGCTCCCAAAATTGGTCTGCAGGCTCTGGCTGGGCCAAAGCACTTCCTGGCGCTCCTGATGAACGAACAATGGGAGAAGAGAAGGTTGGAGACCTCACAGCAGCCATCCAGTATCTGAAGAGGGGCTGCAAGGAATCTGGGAAGGGATGCTTCATCAGGACCTGTAATGAGAGGACAAGGGGGAGTCGCTTCAAACTGACAGAAAGTAGGGCTAGATGGGATACTGGGAAGAAATTCTTCCTTGTGAAGGTGGGGAGGCCCTGGCCCAGGGTGCCCAGAGAAGCTGTGGCTGCCCCTGGATCCCTGGCAGTGTCTAAGGCCAGGCTGGACATTGGGGCTTGGAGCAGCCTGGGACAGTGGGAGGTGTCCCTGCCCATGGCAGGGGGTGGAGCTGGATGGGCTTTCAGGTCCCTTCCAACCCAAACTGTTTTAGGATTCTAAGTGAGTCTCCAAACCTGGGAACCACATGGGAGCCCCTTCCCTGCTGACAGCTCCCAGCTGTCTGAGTCAGACATCAAGGACACCCCAGACAGGTGCATTCCATCTGTGCATCCTGGAAAATGCTCCAAGGTGCTCAGGAACCACCTGCCAGCAGGAAAATGCCCATGGACATCCCCCAGCAGTGGGAGGAATGAACACCCCGCTGCTTGCACCTCTCACAGCTCAAACAAACAAAGCCTTTTTGCACAAACAGGTAGCACAGCCAGGGAAACGTGCACATTAACCAGACTCTCGAGCTCCTTTCCCTTCCTGCCAGCTACAAGAATGCATCCCACAGAGCTATGGAACACTCCGAGCAGCGTTGGCACAAAGCTAAAAAATTCTCATTGTGTCCTTGGAATTTATGGTCGGGGGCATTTGTTTCCTTCCAGATTTGTTTTCTTCAGGCATGTTGTACAGCCTGTATATCATCTCCAGTACTAGCTGTTACTTATGTTTGCAAATAGAGCTCCACAAATAACAATACATAAAATACAGAGACAATTTTCAGCTCACAGGGAGTATAAAATATGCAGGCACTTTCAGAAGGCACAGTAGACTAAAAATATTGAATTTCAGGCACTTTATGGAGACACCAATCTTTTGTACACATGCATATTGATTTATAATTATGACTTGAGGGACGTTTTAGTAATCTAGAAGTATCCAGCTTTTTACTGCTCACAGACTGTGCACAGTTTGATAATATAAAACCCTTCCATGTTTCCTTACAAAATGTTCTAATTTGAATTCCGTGCTTGTATATGCGGGGAAAAAATGCATTGAAGATAAACAGTATTTCATGCCACAGTAATGTTTCCTAAACTTGTCTCACCAGTTTTGTATTTCGCAGAAAATTCAGACTACCTTTAATACAAAGCCACTTAAAAATAGCTCTGGCTTCATCTGGAGGTTTCTTGTTACCACAAAATGCACCTCAGCTTTGTGTGGGCTGAGTGGAATCACCAGATGAACTCTTACTGAAGAGTACTCACAACATTGACTGAACATTTGGTTTCTTACTGGTCTGATCGAACAGATCTTCTGTTTTCAATATTTATTTGGTAGAATGTACGGTATGTGGTGCTGCTAACCTAAAATGCAGCATTTTTGAGGGTTTGGGCCTCCCAGTGACATAGATGAGAATAGCTCTTTGGTTACAGGGCTCACCATCCCTTTCCTCAAAAGGATCCTCCATGAGGAAGGAAAAACACAGCTTCCTGCCAGATTCCCCAGCAGAAGCTCCTGGAAAACCAGAGTATGGTCTCCCTAAAGTGTCAGAGATAATTCATCTCTTTTTACCCCTCCCTCTCCACCCAAACAGATCTTCCCCATCTAAAGTGGGGAAATGAGGCCCATCCCCACCTCTCCCTCTCTCTGAGTTTCTCTAAATCCCACACCCACATTCCCAACAAAATGAAATTAATCCAGTGGCCTCATGGTAACTGTGTAAACAAAACTGAACAATCAGGACAGACCAAAGTGGGCTCACATTTTCAAGCTGTAATAAAACCCAACCAACCTCGGCTGCCAAGGGGAGAAGAGCGCTCCCAAAACACCTTTGGCATCTCAGTACTTTTCTTCCCAACCCCTCCTAAAGATGAGGCTGAGCATTGAAATTCATAAAGCCACTCGATATGGAGGAGCATGCTCTCGGCAGATGTGACTTTTATGATTACTCTCCTCCTACTCACCACGACTGACTCTTGTTCCCCAGGCTATAAACTACCTGCCTCTTCCTCCCCCCAGGTGACAAGCAGCTTCATTTAACTTCAACGTTCTCTGTCTCATTTTCCGCCCTCTCGCCCATCCTTTCTTCTCCACGGCTCCCAAATACATTTCCTTTAAACAAAGGCCTAATTGATACATACCTAATTAACATCTGAGCATTTGTTCTCAGCTTGTATTTCGCTCTGAAAATTGCTGCTTCTATTTCAGACCTGAATAAGGGCTTGCATACCTGAAAGTTTGCCTGGTATTTCCAGCAATACCAGTTGATCCAATAAAACACACGCTGGTGGCTGTGTATTCCCATCATCCCATATACCAGGACTTCAGGAGGACACTGCACACCTGGGCTGATCTTCCTGAACTGCTGGTGGGAAAAAAAGGAGAAAGAAATGGAAGCCAAATCAGGTCTGCATCAATGTGCCTGGACCAAGCCTCCTCAGCCAGCAGGAAAGTTCTCCTTGTTGTGAAGGTGGGATTTGACAGGAATGTTCTACATTGCTGCAGTTTGTAGCTCTGTGTAAGACTCCTGCCCTTCTGCCCTGAGGAATTCAGTTTTCTCTTGCCCATTCCTCACCCTGCTCTCTGTTCTTTGGGAGGTGCAGGTTGGTATCAACTCCTTCACATTGTCCTAGAAATCGTGGATTATTTATGCTAGATTAGCTCAGCTATTTCAATGATGCACATTTGCAGGCTCAGGGGAATATTGCAATAGGCTACTCCTTTCCAGCTCAGAGAATCAATGTTTGGGAGCTCCCAGCATCATTTGGCATTAGCTCTGATGGCAGAGCTCGTGTCACACAGATGTTATTTATATTTATATTGTTTATTTTCTCCTGTGCTATGATCACTCCTCCAAATGAGGCTTACATAAAGTGCTTTTTAAAAAAAAAAAATTCATGTTCCAGCAAAACGCTCTGTTTGGTTTTGTTTTGGGGGAAGAATGCCAAAATCGAGGGTAAACAATACCGAGAGGTTTTTATTAGAGAGGTCAACCAGATCCATCTCAGCCCTGCCTCTCACTCATCAGCTTCCCATCAAAAGGGCCCAGGGACTGCTCTGACCGTGGCTCAGCTCATCTGTGCTATTGATTCCTTGATCCCAGTGACCTTCCCATCACACCCTGATGCTGAGGGCTCAGGTCTTCCTTGGGCCGTGTTTTCCTGCACCCTGGGTCTCTCCCCTGCAAACAGCACCCAGCTCACACCTCCTGTGGAAGGGTGAAGGAGACTCGTGGCTCAGCCTTGCTGCCCCACAGCTGCCACTCTTCCAGAGGGGGTGCCAAGCTGCATTCTCCTTTCCCAGCAGAGCAGGGATTCACATGGAGCTACAATCTGCCAGATGCTGGGACTCTCCCATGCCACAGGGTTTCGTCCAGCTGTCATCTTACTGACAGACACCCCCTTGATGAACACTGCTCCCTTTAGGTTTGCCTCAGCACTTCTCTTGCCTGTGGCAGCACCTGTGCAGAAGCCTGATCTTCCTGATTGTTGATCCAAAACAAATTGTTTTGGGGAAGCAATTCCTGCTATTAAAATTAGCATTATGTTGTGATATTTTTCAGTATAAAGCAGTTAGAGACACTCAAACCATGCAAAACCCTGGCCCAGGGTGCCCAGAGAAGCTGTGGCTGCCCCTGGATCCCTGGCAGTGTCCAAGGCCAGGTTGGACATTGGGGCTTGGAGCAGCCTGGGACAGTGGAAGGTGTCCCTGCCCATGGCAGGGGTGGCACTGGGTGATCTTTAATTTTCCTTCTAACCCAAACCATTTTGTGATCCTATGATTCTGAAACAGAGTCTATTCTGTTAAAATGCCAGCAAATTTACACGACTTTATGGAGTTCTTCATCTTGGAAATTTGCAAGTCTGTTCCCTGATCCTCTGAAAACATCCTCACGAAGATCTAAGGCCAAGCCCTTTGATGCTGCCTGAGCTCACAAAACACTTTAAATTTGATCACTGCTTCATCATCTCCATTTGCAAAATGAAAGCTAATAGGTAGAAAAAAGGGAAGCAATGTCTGTGCCTAGCCATCAAAATTCCTTGGAGAGGCATCTGAGCTGGCAGAGGAACAGTTACTTTCCCCTCCTCCTTTTATCCATTGCCAGAGCAGGGGACAAACACAGAGTGCCTGGGATGGGAGTGCTGCTCACCAGGAGTGCTCACACTGCTGTGCTGGCTGGAAGGGAGCAAAGGGCTCGGGAGAACAACTGAAACTGCTACAGAGTTTAAAAGAAAATTAAACGTTTTCCCCTGAAGTTATATATGATGGTTACATCATGGATTCTGTCGTGCTGCTTGCTACTAACACTAATTATTGATTATCCTTCCCTGGGAGGGTGGGGAGGCCCTGGCCCAGGGTGCCCAGAGAAGCTGTGGCTGCCCCTGGATCCCTGGCAGTGTCCAAGGCCAGGCTGGACATTGGGGCTTGGAGCAGCCCGGGACAGTGGAAGGTGTCCCTGCGGGTGGAATGATGTGATCTTTAAGGACCCTTCCAAACTGTTCTGTGATTTCCTGATTACCTTTCCCTTGAGATCCTGAGAAGAATTGTGACATTCTATATTCTGTTGTGCAATCAAATTTGAAGACATTTTATAACTTTGTATTAAATGACAAGTCAAAATTCTGTTCCCTTTGCTCATGCAAAACCTTTGCTGATCTCAGTGAGGTTGAGTCTATTTTTAAACTAAAATACCTCTCTTATGCAATAGGACCTTCCAGAGTTCCAAATAAATGCATTCTTTCCAAGGCTTTCATATTTTACCTTTTTTCCATAACGTTTAAAGGTTAGCTGAGTGCGCTAAATGTGTGTACAAGAGGCAGGTACTAAAGAGGATGGAACATTGTGGGGTGCAAGGGCTGGAAAGTACAAGGTGAGGGAGGAGGTGCCTGTGCTACACACACGTATTTGCACTGCTCTGAGCTCATACCTGAGAGCTTTGGGGCACCTAATGAAAAGCCTTAGCTGCTGTATATGCACTTTTGGGAGCATTCAGAAGCAGCTTCTCAGGGCCCTGGGAATGCCAGCAGCCTCTGCAGCCACCTTTCCCTGGAATCCTCCTCTGCAGGGAATTCCACCCTGCCCATCCAAGGGTTTGCTGCTGGTGTGTGAGGTGATGCTGTGTAGCCATCCCTCACCCTGCTGGGAGAACAGCTGAGCTGGGACAAGGAGCAGTGAGAATCCTCAGCCAGGGCCTCTGCTCAGTCCCTGGAAGGGAGCTTGGGTTCCCAGCCCACTGCCCAGCCCTGGCACCTTCTGAGCTGGCTGCACCTTGAGCCTGACTGTCCCTGACTGTCCCTCTGGACCTGTGTGGTCACCTGGGCTTTTGGGGCCTGCCTGCTGGGGCCTGGACACCACGTGCTGCTGCCAGACCCTTCTCAGCTGCAGAGAAGTTCTAGTTCCTGGCAAAGGGCTGTAGGGATTCCTCAGGGTGTAAGAGAGATTATTGTGGAGAGAGATTTCGAAGTTGTTTTTACAGACAACAGAAACCTGTGGTTAACGCACCTTCTGTAGCTTCCCCTGGATGCACATTACGATGAGTAACCCCCATGCATTGAGGGACAGAGTTACTTCCAGATTTAAGTGTAGTCCTTCCACCAGGCAGTGAGGCACACAGCACTCTCTACAACGCCCTGACAGGAGGGTGTAGCAAGGTGGAGGTTGCTCCCTTCTCCTGGACAACAGGAAATGACCTCAAGTTGTGCCAGGGGAGGTTCAGGCTGGACATCAGGAGGAATTTCTCCACGGAAAAGTGGTCAAGCATTGGAATGGGCTGTCCAGGGAAGGGAAATCACCATCCCCGAAGGTGTTCTAGAAATGACTGGACACGGTACTCAGTGCTGCGCTCTGGTTGAGATGATGGTGTTCAGGTAAAAGCTGGACTCAGTGATCTGAGAGGCTTTTCCAAAATTCTAAATGATGATCTGTGTGATTCTGTTTGTGCTCCTTGGTGTCCCTTCTGTGCCAGGCGCTCCTTCTGAAACAACCACAGCATCACTCCCAAGGCTCAGGTGGGAGCATCCTTTACCCAGAGGGACAGACTGGGTTTTTCTTTGAGGAACAAAGCTCCCCTTGCCACGTAACAGTGGACCCAGAGGTCGTACAGGGAAGAGGGAAAGGAGCCTTTTGTCTTCATCACCGTGTGTTCACTGCGTATAATGCAGAGGCCACTCAGCCCTGTCACCCCGTGGTGTTGCCCCTAAGCAGATGTCCAAACAAAATTGCTTCAGTGTTCAGAAACCTTTTCCCTGTAACTCCTTTCCTGCTGCGACAAAGCCAGTGCTGAACTATGCAGCACTACTGCCAACAATGTTTTATTTCCCTCCAGGAAAGTTTTCTTTCTCACCCTTTGCAGACGCTTCTTTTCTCCCCCTCTGCCCTCAATTTGTTGTGGACTCTCAGAGCTTTACTTGTTTAGTCAGGAGCCCAAATGGCTCAGAGCAGGTGCCCTGACTCCTCAGCTGGCTGTCAAGCTCTGTGAGCAGCCACATGGCACTGCAGAAGGAATAAGGAAGGAAATCTATATCCCTTTTCCCTCACTGGCCAGGCTGCTGACAAATTTTGCCCCGCATTGCGGATGCAATTCAATTATTTCAATGAACCCAATCAGAAATAATTAATGAAGACTTTCTAATGCATATTGGGAAGATCAGCCACCAAAACAGGGAGCTTTTCTTTCTCTTGCTCTACTGCTACCCTCAGCAGCTTACAGCTAATAAGTTACAAAGCCTTGGTTTCCTTGATTCCAACTGCTAATCCCTTTTGGTAGGGCAGAGGTGGATACAATTAATGTCAGAGGATTGGGAAGGCACTGATGGCGCTTTGAAATGGAAACTGTAAGAAGAGCCACAAGCTATGGTTACCCACGTTACAATCACTTAAATCACTCCTTGGCTTGTGTTTGTTAATATTGCCACTGAGCAAGATTTGCCAAGCGGCACCTGTGTCCTTTGTGCCCTCTGTAGCTGCTTAGTGGTGGAAGTTCTCCGTGGGCAAGTGAGTGGACAGGGCACAGCACCTCGCATGTTCTGTGTGTTTGCCTTCCAGGGAGACACACTGCATCCAGCCACGCTCGTGGGGCAGCAACCGAGGCGATCCAAAACAGCAGCTAAACAGCCTTCAATTGCAACAATTGCCATGGAAGTGCCAGGCTGTGGCTGCTTTTCCTGCTGCAGGTGCAGAGAGCCAAGTGTTCAGTTCCCACTGCCTGAGTTGATGCTTTGCTGGAGACTCCATAGGGAAGAGTTCACTGAACTCAGCTTGCTCCATTTGCTGTGTTTTCTGCTTCTCAGCCACAGCGGTCAGATGAACAGAATTGCTAGCACAGGGTTGTTGCTTTTTTTTCCTGTCTGGGAGCAAGAAGATTTTATGAAGGCCTAAAGATCTAAGTAAAAGGTCAATTGGCATAATCAGCGATTTAAGTAATAAATCCATTATCATGCTTTCAATTTCATTAGCCTATTAATGCTTCCATCCCCTGAGCTAGAAGTGGCATTTCAGTGTGCAGGGCATGGTGATTCTCAGTTGGATCATAGAATCACAGAATGGTTTGGGTTGGAAGGGACCTTGAAGATCGTCCAGTGGCAACCCCTTCCATGAGCAGGGACACCTTCCACTATCCCAGGCTGCTCCAAGCCCTGTCCAAACTGGCCTTGGACGCTTCCAGGGATCCAGGGGCAGCCACAGCTTCTCTGGGCACCGTGTGCTAGAGCCTCACCACCCTCACAGTAAAGATTTTTTTCCTAATATCTAATCTAAACCTGGTCTCTGTCAGTGTGAATCCATTCCCCCTTGTCCTGTCACTCCAGGGCCTTGTAAATAATCTCTCTCCATCTTTCTTGTAAGCTCCCTTCAGGTACTGGAACACTACAATTTTAATTTACTTTATGGCTAAGATAAATTATAACACAAAATCTCAGAAGGACACAGTGGTTACTTTGTTCTCCAGGCATCAGTCATGTCCTCCTTTAAATTAGAAATGTGTGTAATGGAACGGGGGGAATAAACATCTAATATGGAAATGGACTTCTGTTGGGGTGTTTATGTACTTGCACATTTCTTTGCTTGACATTAATAGAAAGTTGCAAGAAACATATTCTGGCAATACTCTTTGTCACAGTCCAGAATTTTGCAGCAGTGAGGAAGGAGAACATGGACAGGGAGGGAAGGACACATTTCAGCAGCAGCAAGAAGCTGGCTCTCGTGTCAGCTCTGTTGTTGTAAACCAAACATCATTCATTTGAAACAGTTTCCTTGAAAGACACGACATTGAAGAAGACTGAGAGCAGATACTGGCCTGTTCTGCCAGCAGCTCTCCTGAGAGTCAAATCACCCAGTTTTACACTAATCATGAGCCTTTTCCCAATGAGCACCACATATTGCACAGGTTAGTGATAGTATCTGGCACTCCTTTTTCATCCTGGATTTAAATGTGGTCTAAGCAGATAAGTAGCAAACTGTTCCTAGATGCAGCACTGAGAGTGTAATTAACCACCCTGCTTAACGAGGTATTAGTGAGGATGTGTGTACAGCAGGCCTTCACCTGCTTCTCAGTCTTTGTCCTGACCAGTGCTCATCACGTTGAGCTCTCCAGAACAAACGAAAACAGAAAATCCCATGAGGAAGTAAAGCTTCAGATGTCAAAAGAGATCCTGAGGCACCCATACAGGCTAGAGTAGCACTGGCAGAGTTTTCCTCCTGCACCAGGGTAAGACAGGTCCAACATTTAGCAGCCTTTATCCTCAGGCCCTGGATTCAAAGGTTTTCTGCCTCCCAAAATTTTGGGTGTACTTCAAAGTACACTCCGTAGGCTGGTTCTCCAACCAAGGAACAACTCCTGACCAGACGGCAGCAGGAACCCTGGGAGTGTGTGTTAGGGCTGCTGGAACTCCTGCAAATACAGAAATTGTGCTAGAGATTGGAACTGGACTGAATTAACACGAAAGCCCTCTTTAGTCACCTGAAATTTGTATAAAAATATAGTCGCATATCTAATTTCACCTGGCAGCCTGACAATTGTGTTATTGACAAAACTAATACACAACACAAACAAAAAAATTCCAGGCTTTAGGTCAGAGCTGCTTGGACACGGTGTCCAGAAATTTATGTTAAACAGCTGAACGATGTTTCCTGTCCTGTATTCAGTATTTCATTGCTGTTCCACTGAGCTGGGGAACCTGATGACCTCCAGAAATCCGTTCTTGACTTAAATCGTTCTTGGATTCTATGAATTGTTTTGAATTCCATTGAAATATGAAACAAGGTAGACGACTGCTCAGCAAAATGGCAATGCTCTCTGTAAAATAAGCCAGCAAGTTTTTGGACTTTCCTGGAGTAAGAGCTATGTTATTTAACACCCTTCCCTTCTCAATATCAGGTGAACTCATCTGTTTACAGTTGCATAACATCATTAAAGTTTCAGCTTTTGAAACTTTAAATACAAAGAGATGATAAACTAAATATTTAAGAGAACCTGGGATTAGATTCCTCTGACCTTCACAAACTCCTTCGAGTAATTTATATAAATGAACCTACTTATTATTCACACAAATAAAATGCATGGGGAAAAAATGTAAATCCAGGACTGCTCCTGGTTTTTACAGCTCAGATCAGAGCTAATTTGTGCATTAAGCCCGTAGCCAGTGCTCCATCATGCTGCCAAGGCCACTGTAGGGCCTGAACTCCTTCTAATTGACTCAAAATTATTTTCTTTTTTTTTCTGATCATTTGAGGGAGCACTGACTGGATTTTTGTTCTGGCCAAATCCTGGTGTACCAGGGTAAATACTGGACCCCTCTGTGCTTCAGGGTGCTTGAGCTGCACAAGGACAAACCAACCACCCAAGAATGCATTAAACCCAACTGTTCTTTTTTCCTACTCCCAGGTAACACGATGCAGCTACTTTCAATTTCTCTGCAGCAGCAAGTGTTAAACAAGCTCCATGTGACCTCACTTGCATTTTAAAGAGGTAACATAAGTAGGAAAAAAGCTGTAGCAGCAGCACAGTGCCAGACACGCAGCCTATGAGGCTGGAGTTGGGGATCCCACAGCTTGGCCTTGTTCTCACCCTCCTCCAGTGCCATCCAGAGATGACTTTAATCTTTCAGGAGCAAGGTTTCTGTGTCAGCCCTCGGGGGTGTATCCACAACGACACAAAACAGCTTTGGGTTATTTTCTTCCCCTCTCCTGAGTAGAAAGTTAAAGGAGAAGGAGGGGGAAGGAGTGGGGGATGCTCTGGCAGGGCACAAATCAGGATGGTCAGTTACATCCTGAAATTACCTCAGGAGAACTTGTCTTTTCATGGTCTGCAGAGAGATCCCCGAGAGCCCAGACCTTCCAGGCTCACCTTCTGATGGTGCTTTGGAAATACCACCATGGAAAACTCTGAGTAAAATGGCACCACAGTGAGCCAGGACAGAGAACCACTTCTCTTTTGTGCTCGTGAATCTATTTTAGAGTTATGCTGACCTTTGCAAGAACCTTCTCTTAATAATACCTCAGATAAAGAGACTGGCTCAGAGAGAGCACTTTCTAGCAAGGATAGAAGGTGGGCAAGGGCCTCAGAAAAGTCATCAACCATTAAACTGAAATGTCACCATAAGCCCATAGGAAACAGCTAAATGAGGTGTTATTATTGGTAACACAGACATTGTAGAAGAAAGATGAAGGAAAGGGAACTAAGCATTTATTTCTGTTAAAAGTGAGGGGTCATCCTTTTCCATCAGTCAGCAGGGAGTTGCTTTTATTTCCACCTCCATTTTATCATTTTTAACATAAAAAATTACAAAGACTATCATTAAAAAAGATTCAGCCAAATTAGCTGCACCTATTCATCATCTTAGGTCTTTAAATGCTGAACAGGGTAATTTTTAATTTTTTTTTTTTTCCTAGCGTACTTTGTCTCCTTTCCTTTCCATGCCTCACACTCCTCTCAGCAAACTAACCATCACTAAAAAGACAGATTTAACTCAGTGGGACAGAACAGGCTGTGCTAAAGTGCCTGGTTTTGGGTCTCTGGCTATGCCCAGTGTTAAATGGGTATTTCTGTGAGGCAGCCCAATCTGTCTCAGTCTGTTGTTGCACTTCACAGCTCAGAAATTAAAAAGTGCTGATCTCACCTTTCCCTTGACTGGTTCAATTTCTGAATGTTGAGTAAATTCCTTTACCTTGCTAAGTGGAAGAGATTCCACTTTGTGAATAAACTGAATGTAGGAAATAAGCCCAGATAGGGTCCCTTGAAGTACCAAGCCCATTTCATGCTTCCTACCTCCAGCCAATGTTGTAGGTAACATGAATTCTAGCTGGCTCCATTTAAAACCCAGGTATGCAAGGGAAAAAAGGCCCCAGCAGCTGAGGCTGAGAACTCCAAAACTTCACTCATCTGTCCAAAAACATATTTTAAAGAAGGTATTTAGCACTAGAGGCGGCAACTCCTTTTCACTGTGCTTCTCATGTGAGAGTCCTCACATCGCTAAGGGTTCCCCCTCTCCAGCAAAGTGCTCTGTTGTGATCCATGCCCTATCCCAGCCCATCCTGCACAGCAGAGGCCTTTCTGTGCCCTCTGAGAAAGTGAGGAACCCCAGTGTGTATTTGCATGAGGGAAGAGCAGAGATTAAGTGAGCTGACCCTTGTATCCTCTTTTGGCAGCCACTAAGTGTACATCACTTGACCTGGTGACTTCAGCTTCCTTTTACTGGAATGTGTTCTGTGTAATTACTACCAACACAGCAATAAAAAGGTTTCTGGGGTAAGTGGAAAGGAAGGGTTTGAATGTCTCAACTTTATTTTTTTATTTTTTTTTTCCTGAAAAATGTCTGGCAAAATTTGGGACTGCTATGACACAAAGATCAGAGGTTGTTTAGGGTGCTCTGCTCTGTCTAAAAGATGAAAAGCAAATAGGAGAGAAGCTCTTCTGAACCTCAGGTTTTTGCTGTTATAGAGACCAAGAAAAACAATAATCCAGCAGCTCCCCCAGTCGCAGCAGCACTGCTGCTTGGTGGACGGGGTCTCATTTTTGGCCAAATCAGCTTTCTGCAGCAGGGGTAGAAGAAAAGGCTGCGATCCCTGAGGTCCTTCCAGAGGCTGATACTGGCCGGGATGTTACCTCAGCCCTTTTGAAGCTGGGATCCTTCTAAATCCATTATCTGAACAAGGATTTAGGGAGTGCCAAAAGGGAAGAGGCTCCCTGAGAATTTGCCCTTAACCTTAATTGTCCCAAACTCACTGAAGTAAGGGAACGAATGTACTTTAAACTTCCTTATCTCTCCATATCACAAGTTATAATTGTGGATCTTCTAAATCACATTAATTCCTTTGCCTGTACAGAGATTGAAAATTGTTAACTGGTAATTATTATGTCTTTTTACCTTCTAATTAAGAGGGGAACTGCCATGGGTAAGCACCAGGTAACATCTGAATGCTCCACATCTTCACATCCTCTGGCTTCTGTAGAGCTGAGCCAGTCAAGGAGTCAAACCCCAGAACATTCTTCAGGCTTTGAAAAGTTTAGGGACTTTGGCTTAAACTGAGAATGGCTTTCTTTTTACACCCAAGTTAAGAACACGTCTGCGAATTAAATCCATCAAAACTCTTTGGCTAGACAGAAGAATTGACACACGTATTTGGGTGATTGGTTTTCGGGCTGTATTTTTTAGGGTGGAAGATGACTCACACCCTACGGAAAGTCATGTCTTGTAACTCTCCTGAGAAAAGACTCATTTTTCCAAATTATATTTGATATCTTTGTGACACCGACAGCGATCAGATTCTGCTGGAACCATTGACTCATTCCTCTTGCACGGGAACAAAGGTTGGGTTGTAACAAAGGCCCTCAGGCCCAGATCTTTAAAGGTATTTTGTTGATTAACTACCTACAGCCATTAGCTTCTTAATTAAAAGGTAAGATAGCATACTAATGGGAGTTCAGCTGTGGAAACTGTCTTTTTAGATTTTTTTCTTGGACAAATTAGGTGATACGTCTGATATGACCAGTCATCCAGCATCTAAGGCTATGCTTGTTAAATCTATTGCTATCAAGGAGAAAAACCAAAGCCTATAATCACAGCATATTCTCTTTGATTAAGGTTGTGTTCCAGATCCTCTCCTATTTTCTAGGATTCAAAGGCACACATCTTTCTGAAACAAAAGCTTTCCATTTGAAATCAACATCCTTGATTTTAAATGTGACACTGACTGTTTTTTTCGTAGAAAGTTTGTGTGAAATCGTTCCTTCTCTTTAAAAATTCATAGAGTGTAAAACCAGCAAGAGGCAGAGGTTTCACTTCACTGTACCAATTTCAAGTGCTGGGAAACTTCAGTTTTTGCAGTCACAGTCAAAATTCAAATTTATTCTACCAAACAGAGCAGTTCTGCTCTGTTGGAATGTGGAACACCGTTCAAGGCACAGCCGTATTTTCATTTTGATCTTTTTGGATTTGATTTGATTTGATTTTATTTGATTTGATTTGAATCGAATCAAATTCTGACTGAAAAATACAGCAGCCTAAGGAGACATCTTCCCCTGCACTCTGTTACCTCCTGAAAGGAGTTTGGAGCCAGGTGGGGGCCAGGCTCTGCTCCCAGGTGACAAGTGACAGGATGAGAGGAAATGGCCTCGAGCTGTGCCGGGGGAGGGTCAGGTTGGACGTCAGCAGAAATTTCTGCATGGAAAGGGCTGTCAAGCATTGGAACGAGCTGCTCAGGGAGGTCTGGAGTACCCAGCCCTGGAGGTGTCCAAGGAAGGCCTGGCCCTGGGCTGGGGACAGCGTGGGGATCGGGCACAGCCTGGACTCGATGACCTTGGAGGTATTTTCCAACCTAAAGGATTGTGTAATTCTGACTCTTCTGGAGCAATTCTGCAGCTCACTGTGCTTCTGATCAAACCACTTCACTTTGCAGACACCTTCACTGGTGGGACCTAAAGCAAAGCAAGTCTCTGCAGTTGTGCGTCGGTGCCAGGACAAAGACTGAGCACAAAATCAGCTCTCTCTTTACACAAATACAACACCAGAGGGGCACCTCTCCTGTGAGGAAAGGCTGAAGACGTTGGGACTGTTCAGCCTGGAGAAAAGATTTTAGAGCTGCTTCCACTGCCTAAAGGGGCTCCAAGAGAGCTGGAGAGGGACTTTTCACATGTAGTGACAGGACAAGGGGGCATGGCCTTAAGCTGGAGGAGGGCAGGTTTAGAGTAGATATTTTGAAGAAATTCTTCCCTGTGAGGGTGATAAGGCCATGGCACAGGCTGTCCAAAAGGTTGTGGACTCCCCACCTCTGGAATTGAAAGCTTTTTGGGGCTCTGAGTAACCTGGTCTAGTGGAAGACTCCCTCCCCATGGCAGGGGTTTGGAACAAGATGATCTTTAAGGTCCCTTCCAACCCAAATCATTCCAGGATTCTCAACACACGGTTCTCCAGTTACAGATTGCTCAGCCTGGCAGAGAAGAGCCATCTTCAGTCCCCTTAAACAGGTGAAGCTCCTTGGAAGCCTGAGAGCCTTTCTGTTCCAACATCCAGCTCAGATTCTCTTCTCTCTGCTGAATCTTTCAGGTAAGTGGGAGTAAAAGGCAGTAAAATTGCAGTCATATGCCAGCAGACAAGATTGAACACACACTGAGTGCAGACTTGATGAATAAGAAGGTGGTATTTTAATAGTCAATTTTCAGCATATAATGGCTCTTGAAAATAGATTGCTTAGAATATTTTCTCTACTTAGAAGTGTCACTGCTCAGCTGTGCACTTAAGTAAAGGCAGAACTTTGGGACACCTTTGAAAGGCTAGAAAGGCTGACAGAGAAAGGGGTACCTCAAAACCAAAACGTGATGCCATCAAACGGCATAAATGGCAGGGACTTCCCAGACACAGCTCAGTGTGCCCTCCAGGGTGCCTCCCTTGGAAGCTGCAAACTCCTCCCAACAGGTCAGAAAATAAGAATTTTGTATGTTCTCCCGCAGCATTTAGTGCAAAGAGCCTTCTCTGCTAACCTGCTTCTCAGGGCGCACAGCCTGAATTATCACCAGGAGATTTTCTGCTTGCATTTGACACGTTTATTTTGATGGTGAAGAGTGAGACCAATGTGACTCCTCTCAGAGTCAAAGGGACCTGAAAAGATTTCCTCTCAGCGGTCTGTGTCTCTTACCATGTGATTGGGAGCCCTTTGATCAGGAATACTCTGTTAATAATTTATGTTAGCATTGTGCCTTGTATCCAAAAGCTGACAGACCAGTGGCACTCCTGTCAGAACAGGAATACTAAAGCAATACACCCACAACTGCTTTTCACTGGAAAATGGTGTCACATGAAAAACAGCTTCTTCAGGGGTTAAACTTTATCATCTTTATTCTGGATCCTTGCAGGGCAGCTCCTGAAGCTGCTCATGCAATGAACTCCTACCATGTTTGTTGCCTGCTTGGGCCACTCACAACAAAAACTGGGACAATTTATGTCAATTTTTAAAAATGCCAGATGCTGTTGGAGGTCCTGCGGATAATGGTATCACAAAAGAAGCAAAAATTGTGTTCAGTACCTCAGATTTCCTGTTTTGTTTCCCAGGAGGGAGAATTCTTTTCTCCTCCTTTTCTGGCCAACACACCCATGGAAGCCCCTATTATTTTTCACATCCCTTGCCAAATTCAGCTCCAATTCTGCCTCAGCTTTCCTCATCCCATCTCTATATATTTGGCCAGCATCCCCATATTCTTCCCAGGATACACACCCCTGGTTCCACTGTCTGTGGAGCCTCCTCATCCTCAGGTGAAGGAGCCCAGCCCCTCCTGCTTCTGCAACTCAAAGGGAAAATGTGGTTTCTCATGAAATTTATTTCACTGCCTCTATAAATACTGGTCCTGAAGACAGATGTTGGCAAAGAGAAGAGGCTGCTGCAAGGTAGTCCCTGGAAGTGGGAGGGTTTGTCAAGCTTCTTGGGCTCTCCAATATAATATGTTCACTTTTTTATTGATTTGAGAAAAATTTGAGGGAGTTAAGTGCATTCCCAGAGCTAATTGAACCTATATTTCTTCACAGATACGTGACTCAGAGCATCTGAGTGTGTATTGCCAAATATAGCAATTGTGCTCCATCAGAAGACAGATGCTGGAGCACAACAGCACACATCCCAAAGTTTTGCTTTAATTAACCATTCAGAGAAATGACCCAAAGGGCTGTTTTTCATGAAACTGTGGAAGAAATGCTGTCTATTTTAACAGGAATGGCGGCAAGACTGATGAGACAGAGAGAAAAGCCAGGGGCAAGGAGAGTAGTAATTCTCTGCCTGGTTTATAGGATTGTAGAATGTTAAAGGATTAGAAGGGATCTTAAAGCCCATCCCGTCCCAACCCTGCTGCCAGGGGCAGGCACACCTTCCACCAGACCAGGTTAATCAAGGTTCCAAGCTGGCTTTGAACACTGCCAGGCTTGAGGCATCCACGACCTCCCCGACAGACCTGTGCCAGCGCCTCACTACCCTCACAGTAAAAAAAAAAAAAATGTTCCCCCTATCATTTATTCACCAATCTGCCGCAATAATTCCCCATTCCCAGGCTGCCTCCAGCACACCTGGAGTTCGCGTCTCTGCCCCTGCAAGGACGCCCGAGGCCACCCCAACGGGGCGCGCCTTGTGCCGGGCGTTCGGGGAAGGCAGAGATGAGGGGGAAAGGTGGAGAAGGATGATGAGGAGGAGAAGGATGAGGAGGAGGAGGATGAGGGTGAGGAAGAGGATGAGGAGGAGGACGCGGTAAACGCTCCCGGCCGTGAGCGACGAGCGCCGAGCGCCGCCAGGGGGCGCCGCGCGCTCTCGGGATGCGGGGAGAGCGGCGATTGGGTGGGGCCCGCGCGCGCGCGGCGCTGATTGGCTGGNCGCCGCTTCTTAACGCGCGTCGCGGGGCGGCGGGAGCGCTGAGCGCCGGTGGGGCCGTGCCACTGTCACCGTCACTGTCGCGGGGTGAGCGAGGTGAGCCGGGGCGGGGGCCGTGGGGCCGCGGGGCCGCGGCAGCGCTGCGCCCTCGGAGGGTGAATGTCACCTTCGCCTCTCCGCGGGCGGCTGGGGAGGGAGCGGCGCATCCCGGGCTGGGAACGCGGGGAGGCTCCGCTGCGCTTCGCGGCGGAGCCGGAGGTCCCGGGAGGGGGAATCTCAGCATCTCCTTTTAAATCCTGATAAGCACATCCCCACAGGTGTGTGTGTGCGTGCAGAGCATAAAGCAAGGTGGTATTTTTGCCCTTTGATGGACTATGTGCACTGATGGAGATTCCCTGATTAAAACATCCCGATAATTTCTCATACCTACCCAGCGCTTTCCTATGCAGAAAGGAGGATGTAGTAAGTTGTGAGAAAGTTGCCTGGTAGATCTCATGGAAAAAATCGCCCTGTTTGTGGTTGGGTGCTGATGTAAACTTTATAAGTAGTGTCCTGAGAAGGATTACAATTGAGGGGGAAAAATGTAAATAGTGCCAAACATGTAAGGATCACTTGTACTCCTGTAAATAAATAAGATGAAACTTTGCACTTGTGGGGTTTTTTGCTTGCTTTTTTTTTTTCTTCTCCTCTCTGCAGTGGAAAAGTTCAAACTAACATTTTTTTAGTTAAAAGTACTGTTAGACAGAACGACTCCTTGTTGGTGTAGACAGTCAAATGCTGGGCAGGTTGAGTTGAGAGATCCCACATTCTCTAGTGCAGCTCATTCTTTGGGAATCAACAGAGGTACCTGTGACTACGCTTTACCCAGTGCTATTTTTGGAGGCTGTTTGTTATAAAACACCTGCTACTCCATTAACAAATGGGATTTTCCTTTTTTAGAAGCAAAATTGAGAGTGACATTGGGTAAGTTGTGACTATCTGCTGTGCAGGTGTTACACTCAGCTGTGTTTTTACACGAGGTGTAAACCTGAGATGTAAAGCAGGAGTAGCCTGGTCTCTGGTGCAGGGATTTGCGAGGAGCAGCTCACATTTTGGCTTTCAGGTCATGCCAAGTGGGGAGAGCAGAGGAAATCCTCATCACTGCTGCCTGCAGGGATCAGGCAGCCCAGGTGTGATGCACCAGGCTCTCCACGACCTCTCCTCTGCCACTGCCTGTATTTCTATCACCTGGCTGGAGTTCACGTAGTGTGGGTTTGGGGTTTTGTTGCTTTTTTTGTTTCAGCCGCTGTTACTTTGCTCCCCAGGCTGGCTGAAGCGTGCTGTGAGATGGAGCAGCACTATTTCACTCCTTAAATATGTAATTTGAGGGAATATCGTATGGAGAAGGGTAATGTTTGGGTGGTGCTGCTGTACCTGCTGTAACTGTACAAGGCATTCTTGTCACAGCTTTGTGCTGGGTTGTATTTGCTCAGTAATTACCTTTCATAATTTGAATTCAACTGATTGCCTTTTGGATTTAAAGAGACCCAGTGAGCATAAAGATCCTCCCTGCTAACAGCACAGGGGTTCATTATTCACAGTGCATTCACTTGTGCCTCACAGAACTGTATTCCTGGCAAACCCCTGGAGCTGGGAGATGTTTCTCTGGTGTAGGGCTGCGCCCTGTGCCGTGACACTGAGCTCTGCGCTCTGTGTCTTCAGTGCTACTGTCATTCCTCTGATGAAATTGGGGAGTTTATCACTCACAGCTCCAGTGAAGAAAAGCCCCTCTGCTGTTCCTTGCTGTCAGCTCTTCCCCAAAAGGCAGATGAAAGCAACTACACCACCCCAAACCACATCACTGCAAAAGATTGTTGTTAGAAAAATGAGGCAAAATACCCTGAGCAGAAAGGAAGCTCTTGGATAACTCTTTGCTGGGGGTGGGGTTGTGGTGGTTTTAGCTTGCAATGCTGTAATTTAAAGATATTTTATTTTTGGCTTAATCGGCTAAAAAAAAAAAAGCTGTGGACAGGGTGATTGAAAAGAGGCTTAATTAAAGCCATCAAATGATTATCCCACATACAACAGTGTTGGGAGGGTTGGGAAGGTTTTTGTTGCTGTATGTTACCAATTTTCTGGATTTGAGCAGCGTTGGAAATGTGGTTGCAGAAATCTCTGAAAAGAGCTTTCATCTCCCCGAGTTATTTGCTGGGACTTTGCATGAATTCTCATATTGCTGCTTCAAGCAAAACTAACTTCTGTTTATGGGCACTGATTATGGTGATTTATGAGGGTGAGGGTGGTGAGGCACTTCAACAGTTGCCCCAAGAACCTGTGGATGCCCCATCCCTTGAAATGTCCAAGGCCAGGCTGGGTGTGGCTCTGAGCAACCTGGGATAGTGGAAGGTGTCCCTGCCCATGGCCGGGGGTGGGACTGGATGATCTTTAAGGTCCCTTCCAACCCAAACCATTTGTTGATTCCATGATGACCATTCTCCTGGTGGGGAAAGCTGAAAAGGAAGTGGTCATTCATCTGACTCTAGTACTTTTCTATTTTCTAGCAGCTAACTTGTGTTTTTTCAGGAAGGATAAGGCCCTTTTCTACAGGAAAAACACTACACTCCTTTCTCTGCAATATTTGTCTGAAAATGTGTTCAATGAGCTCTGTCTGCTGGGCAGCAGTCTGGCCCCATAAGTAGTTAGTGGGAATGTGAGGTGTAAGAGTTGACCTAGGGGCTTTGCAAATTGTGGTTTGTGCTTCCTGCTGCCTGGTTTAGTGGCAGACAGGCCCCTTAGCTGTGTGGGGAACTCCCCGGGAATGTCACTGCACATTGACATGCGTTTTTAGCTCTGAAAGTCCATCCTCAGATAACTGGGGAGCCTTTTCTTTAGGTTTGTAGCTGTTCTCTGTTGTATTTCATGTGTGTAGAGAGGAGCTCCATGCTGAAAAATATCAGCTGCTGTCAATGAGGAGCCATGAGACGTGGCCTGTCTTCCATTAAAGATCTTGAGTCACACAGGGTGAACTGGGGGAAGAGATCTTGGGTAATGGGCCCGCAGACAATGCCAAACCTCTATTCACAGTCAGTAGTTGTACCAGTGGGCCTCTAGACTCACATCTGGCACAAACTCGATTCACCACAGGGAATCCTGTCATCTGATCAGTCATTTAACCATCTGACACGTTGCAGATGATGTTAGGTCGTGGTATTCCCCTGCCACAAGGGTTCACAAGAAGCATTCAATCACACAGACATTTTTATGACATTCGCTCTTGCCTTCTGTGTGGAGTGTTCCTGGTTGTCATCAGGAATCAGGTGTGGGCTTGGGAAGGAGAGCGCTTAAACAATATGGTCCTACAGCCCTGGATGCTGCATCTCTCTGGCAGAGATTGCTTTGGATGCATTTATTTCCTTTTAATTTAAAGGGACAGAGTGATGTTGCTGGAGTAGGGGACAAGCTCAGCTTTAATATGTGTTATTTAGGTGTCTGACTTTGGGAGAGCCATTTGGGAAATCTCTTTTTGATTGCCTGAGGCACCTGTGATTGAACTTGCACTGGAAGAGCTTCATGCAACGTGAGTGAAGTGCAGCACTGATTGCCAGGGTGCTGATGTGCACCCCTTAAGTGGTATGAGCTTTGAGCCAGCAGCTTTTTATATTTGAGAATCAGCCTAGTTACCAGACAGCAGCAAGAATATTCTGGCTTTCCTTTGGAAACAGGTGTCAAGCAACCAGGCACATGAAATTCAGAGAGGGGTCTGTCTCTCTTAGTTGGGAAGGTGAAGAGCTGGGGACTTGATCTCTGCATAAATGCAGAGTTTTTGGTCAGACTTTGAATGCCAAGAGTCCCTTGTGTTGTTTGCTTGAGCTACAACAAGTTCTTTGTTTGAGGTTGGCTTTTGAATCCTTCAAAAAGACCATGAAGGGTGTTTGTGTGTCCCATAACTGGGGGGTGCAGGGCATTCCTGGTGGGATGAGCTGTCCTGGTGGGTGTGCTCATGCAGCCAGCTCTGCTCTGCAGCCTGGAGAACTGAATCTCTGCTTTGGAGCTCAGACCACCCTCACTGGGAGGTGTCCAAGCAGCCAGCTCGGCAAAAGTGGAAGCTGACATGGGATAACTTTGGTGTCGAAGATATATTTCTGAAAAATAAAGCTTCACCAGTGCTTGAGGTGTGTCTGTAAGACAGCCACCACCAAGGCAGGCTCTGCTTTCCAAACAAGTGATACCCCATGATGGTGTGGGCATGTCCCCCAGCAGGCAGACTTATGGAGTGTGTCCTTTTACCTCAGGGTTGAGGGAGAACCTGGAATGTCTCTATCCCTCTGGACAGGTGTGCCCAGCAGGAGGCTGTTGGAGAACGTGAGGGAATGTGTGAAACAAGGTGTAAGTGGAGGCTTTTGGCTGAAGCTGTGGCTGCCTCAGGTGGTTAAATGATAAAGCTGGGTTTTCCCATGGATTCACTCAAAACCATTCCATTGAAATGGTGTTTAGCATCTTGGAATCACATAAACACTAGTGAGGATTGTACAATGATAATCCTGATGACACTAAATCAAAGAACTGATATTTTTAAGGGGCAAGTACACCATATTTGTTTAGAGGAGCTCCTGTTCTCTGCTTTGGTGTTTTCAATCCTGGGGGTGGCTGAGCCAGCCCATCACCTTAGGGAGGCCCTTCTGGTTGCATTTTTCAGATACTGCAGTGACCCCAGTTGTTAATTATTTGCCTTGATGAGGTTGTACCCACAGTAGGTACAAAAGCTGTGCAGCTCTAAAAACCACAGCAAGAACATGGCAGAGTGGAGGAGGAAATTCTGCAGCTGTTACAGGATGGGGGTGGGATCGATAAGCACATGAACATCAGTTTTTAATTTTAACTCACATCTATTTATTAGCTGAGTGGTAAATTGCAGCTCAAAAGAGGAGGAAGAAGGGAGAACAATAAGTTTTACATCTGTCACTTTGCCTACTCTTTCCATCAGTGTGGTTTCAGTGGGATCAAGCATCTTCTAAAATAGCACTTAGAAGTGATGCTGGAAATTGATCTTAATTTGATGACACTGGCAGAAGCTCACGGGTTTTCTTGCCATGTATAGAATGCCAAGAGAATTGGGCAACACACTTTAAAAAGGACATTTGGCTTTAATAGTATGCTTCAGATATCATGTTTCCTTATAAAAGAATAACTTAAAGCAAGGACTCCTGCATTTGTGCAACAGGAAAGCTCCAACCTTCATACTGCAGGATTTGATAATACGGTATTACTTCCGGTTGCAAAGAAATATTGGTTTCTAATCCAATATCTCTAAATTTGTAATGAATTGGCAAGCTTACAGCAGTCATCATCCAACAGTGTCTACACTATCTAGATCATGCTAATGATGAAATGTGGTGTAAAGTAGCAGTTGGCTTCAGCAGGAACAGCAGTGGCCTTTCCATTAAAGGTTTCCGGGTGGGTTTTTTTTATTATTTTGAATAAAATATTTGATTTCCGAACTGCAAGTTTCTCTTGTCTGTCTCAGTTTTTTTGTAGGCATGACTTGGAAAAAGTGTTTGCATGTTTAACTTTGCTCTGGGAGAGCTTGTAACAGTGGGCTAAACACTGGGAATGTAAATCCTGAGACACCCCCTTGGCTGAAGAGGGTGGGAGAAAGCAGCTGGGGAGAGCAATGCCTTCCTTCAGCCTCTCAGTTCCAACAAAGCCTTAAGTTTCCTGAGCCACGTTGTTCTCTGCAAGGCACAGGATCTTCAGATGAAAAACATACATTCCCCCTCTTTCTAAGGAAAGGTGTTCAGTTTCTTCAGTTGTTTGGATATTGGGCTATTAAATAATAAAAGAAAAAAGATACGATAGATAGCTATAAACTAGGTCAAATCATAACTAATATTTTCTCCTTTTTCTTCTAATTTCAGTTAAGAAAGCCAGTCTTTATTTCTCTTATAAAAAGAGGTGGAAGACAGACTGTATACATTTGTCTTATTAGAAAAATAAATTGCAAACAACTGCAAAGGAAATCAATCATGAAACATTATAAATGACAGGATTTGGGGTCACAGTTTGTCCCTACTCTCCACGTCAGCCTCCACAGAGACCAGACCAGTCTACTTAGAGGTAAATTGGGCAGGAGTCACATAAACCAGGTCTTTGGCTGGTGCTGTCTCATCTCATCAATTCCTACCAAGAAGGATAAAGCCTTATTTACGCACTAACATGGAATTTGGAGGAAGAAGCACAAGTTTAGTCAGAGAAGAAATGAAAATTGCCTGCCTACATGACTTGAATATTAGCTACAGCTGAACTGTCTTTCCTCTTAAGGAGAAGAGTATTACTTTACAGACACTGAATGTTCTTGCATTATCACCTTAGTCTAGAGTGCATGAAATATGACCTTAACCAGTGGTGTAGCTGGCACTGTCAGTGCTGTAACAGTAGACAGGATGATGTGACAGGGCTCTTTTGTGAGAGATGAAAGTAAGAAACAAAAGGAAAAAGAAGAAAGGGAAAAATTCTGCAAAATGTGGTGTCCTTCTATCTGACCTTGGAGACCTCAGAGATCCCTGGATTGAACCAAGGAGCTGGTGAGAAGGGTGGCACCAGGTAGGAGGGCATCATCTCTTGAAAACACAGGCTCTAACCGTGCCAAAAAGTCTGCAAGTGTGTATTTAATGTCTTTAACATTGAGTCTTGGTGTCCAAATACCTGACAGAAAGTTCTGAGCTGCTTTGTCCCCAGCCTTACCTTGTTCCTTGGCTGGCAGTCAGATTCTTGGTGGGCTGAGGAGCCACAGCTGCTCGATGGTGCCAGCCGAACTGGAAAGCTGCAGCAGTAGAACCAGAGAAACCTGAAATGTGGTCAGGTTGTGATGGTTTAAACTTGGAAAGCATGTGCAGGGCTGTGGAAGGTCCTGCCTGAGCTCTGCACAATGAGAGTCTTCCAGAAGTGAAGGAGAAGAGATCCCTGTGGGGATCCTGGCTGGCTGCAGACACTGGTGTGGATGGATTTGTAGGGATTTTGGGTGCACTTTTTCTGGGAATGATGGAGCACAGTTCAGAAATGCCCAGGCTATCACTAGGGCTACCCCTGGAAATGGGGCAAATCCATGTTATGCTAAATCAGCTTGACAAGGCTCTTCTGGAGCGATTCAAGGGGTGAAAGAGATCCTAAAAGGAAACTGGGAATCTGCACAGCTTCAAAATCCCTGGGCAGTGTGTTGGGAAGCAGACAGCACCCATTGCTAATGCCTGGGGATGATTTGCATCTCCCTGTGTCCACTGTGACCAGCAAAATAAACCTTTTTACCCAACAGGTACTGCAAGAGTGTAACTAGACAGATGAAGCAAAGATTAATAGATCTGAGGAAATATTTGATTTCCTGAGGATTTTATTGTATTAGACCTTTTCCTAGTGACACTTAGGACATGAAGGAAGACCAGTGATTTGTGAGAACGATTTTACAGACATTGTAGCATTTTCCCATGAAATGTTTGCTTCACCTTGCAGTAGGGTGAGGTGGGGTTGTTCAGGTGAGTATCAGGGTGTAATGCCTAGATAAATATGAAAACGCATTTTAAAAGGCTAAAGTCCAAATTTAAGAGGTGAGAGGTACAGAGGCAGGAAAATAATCCTCATAAAAATCACAGGTGTATTCTTCATTTGGATTTTAGTGATTTTCATAGTCTAGCTTTAATGTTTTAAAAAATGGGGTTCCTTCTGTCTTTTTCCTTTTCCTGCTGGGGATCTATCTTTCTCTTTTTTCCTTGGAGGAAATAGGCTTCTCTTTGCAATAACCAGCATTAAATTTTTCTTGTATTAAAATACTGAATATTCTGCATGTTGACTCTTAAGCACCTAATTTTAACACTAATGGAAATGCTCTGAAGAATGACTTCTATTTGAACTTCTTGCGGTGTTCCGGGAGGAAATTTGAATGACGTGGAAATCTGTTTCTTGGAATTCCGAAAGGGTACTTGTAAAATGTGAGGTCGAGGGAGGCAGAAGATAAATTGCCAGAAATTAGAAGCATTAAGCTGATGAGAAGGAAGGAGGAGGAAGGAGGGCTGGGCAGGCAGATGACATGAGGGGGTGAGAAATGAGCCATGTGGCTTCATGGCTGCTTCATCCATATATCACTGCTGCAGTCAGATCTGACAGATCCACACCCCTGGAAGAGAGCAAACATATTGTTGGCTTGGCACACTTGAGAATGCATGTGCCAGCACACATGTGCTGCAGTTTAAGCAGGGCAGCCAAATGCCTACGGCAGGCCAGCTTGATGCCAATTTTAATTTGCCAGTCAGACTTGGCTAGTTATCACTTCTTTCCTTCAGCATATTTTGCAAGCTACTGGAGAGCGCTAACACCCAAACCAAGCTGAATGAACCGCTCAGGATAGATTACAGGAGATCCTCTCTTTCTCACAGGGCTTTTTTTCTGAGCTCTGCTTTGTATTCCTTGCATGGATCAAAAGCTTCGTGCACTTCCATCCTGGAATTGGACTTTAGGGATGGATCTGCAGGTGCGGGAATGTTGAAAGCAAAGGATCTACCTTAATATTGTGAATTGTAGAAAGCCCAAGTTGCAAATTACCTGAATCCTAGCAATAGCTTTTGCAGTCATGCCATGTAAATCTTTAATAGATGTTTTTGTCTGTCTGGCAGCACAGCTGGATCTGAATCTGCCTACTGCATAAAACTTCCAAGGAACCTATTTTCTCTCTAGTCACAGGACAAATATGTGAGACTATTAACAAAATGCATGACTTTCCTTGTAGGAGCATCTAAGGTCCATTTTTAGTGGCATTGCAAGATATTTTGCCATGTTCACATATTAATAAGGTGTAAATGTTTAGATGGGTAACATTTTTGCTTCATATGCAAGGCACAAAGTGCAGAATGCAGCCACAAAGTTCGTAATGGGAGACTGAGGACTACCTGGCTGGAGTGGAGAAACTTGCAAGTTTTCACTGAACTTGAATTGGAAAACACAGTTGATTGAATCACAAAATGATTTGGCTTGGAAAGGACCCTAATGATCATCTCGTTCCAGCCTTCCACTCGACCAGGTTAATCACAGCTCCATCCAGCCTGACCTCGGACACTTGTAGGGATGGGGCAGCCACAGCTTCTCCAGGAAGGATTTGGTCTTAGGGCAGGTAACCTGGTGGGTCTCTGCTGGGGCCAGGGAGCCTGGGAACTCTTACAGCTTTTCTATGAAAATTGCCTTCTTATCTTCCCTGCTGCTGTTAGCAATGAAATGGATCGCAGCAACAATTTCCCTGAGCATTTGCAGGGTCCTGGGAGTTTCTGATTTGTGGAAATCCTGATTTTTCTGTCCATCTCTTGGGCAGAAGTAGTGACCTGACTTGTCTTCAGCTTGCTACATGTGAGCTTATTCGATTGCTGTCCCCAGTTCCTGGCCGTCAAGGTGACCTTGTGCCTCACCCTGCCCGTTTTCCTTTCATCGGGGCAGGGTTGTTTTAATCCCTTGGCTGTGGTTTTTCCTCCCAGTGCCAAGAGCTCTGCTCTGAACCGCATCACCCCCTAACAAAGCTTCTCCCCTCAAGCCCTCAGCGGGTCATTCCTAATCCAGACTGGCACAATGCTGGACAAATCCTCTGTGGAGCGATGCCCCATTTGGAGGGCAGCTCCAGCAGCCCAGTCCAGGTCCCCATGGCAGGGATGTGCCCGTGGCACGGAGCCAGGGATACCGGCTTTGCGTCATCCATCTGAGCGGCCCCTGGGCAAGGCTGCGCTGCCAAGGCTGCGGCACACTCGCAGTCCAGTGATTCCCTGCCGCTGGAATAACCCTGGAGAAGTTCCTGTCATCCCTGCAGATGGCTGGGGGGCTGCTCTGAGTTGCTCCCTCTGACCAGACAGGGTGGGTGGAGCAGCGGAGTAAGTGATGCAGAAACATCCCTGCCACTTGGTCTTGCTCTTGTCTCGAAAATCAAAGGCTTTGCCCGAGGCTGAAGGCAGAAAGTTCCTTTGCATGGTGGCTGGGAAACTGCCATAATTAATATTTTTTGGAAAAACCTGGCTGACACAGTTACTAGGGCAGTCTAACTGACTGTGATACTTGTTTACTTCTGAAGTATGTAGGGAAATAGCAGGGAAATAAGAACAGATTTTTTTTTTAATTGTACAACTGGAAATAAAAACATGCCAGCAGAAAAAAAACAACCACCAGAATTTTTGCAGTCTGGAAAGAAGCAGCCTGTTTTAATAATGATAGCCAATATGATCAGAGATGAAGCAATTTGTCAGCGCAGATTTTCGCCGTGAATAATCCAAGCTGTCCCTTGAAGACAACCTCTAACTCAATTACAGCTGGGTTTAGAGCTCAGCAAATTGCATTACCCAAAACTTCAGAAGGGCTTGGAAGAATGAAATATAAAGTAAATTTTTTGCTACAAAACCACCATCCATAATCAGTTATATTACGCCAAGGCGGGGACTCTGACCCCTTAATTGGCTTAGGACGCTCTTCCTATCTGGGGATGCTGCTATTTAAGGATACCCAGGATACTGTCTGTATCCAAATGCTTTTTCCAGATCCCCAAAGTTCTGTTGCTCCTAATCAGGTGCCCTGCCTGTATTGCCCACACAGTCTTGGAATTTAGGTTGCCCTGCTTCAACTGTTTGTGGATCAGAGACATCAACTACACGACTGAAATGATCAACAGAAGCATTTCTTTTTTTAGCTGGATCATTTCAATGATTGTTTTCAACACAGCTCTGCTGAAGGGTTATTTTTAGCTGCAATAATTTTAGTGCTCCTGTTTTTCATGTGACCTTGCAAACAATCGTTTCCAAAGAAATGAAGCCTTGGGAATAGGAAGGTGTGGCTGGATTGGGCTCTAATGGGAAGTAAGAGTTCTTAAGGCAGGTTTCCTGCCCCAAAATGCCCTTTCTGGAGCTGTAATGCCAGGTCTGATGCTACCAATAGATAAGAAATAATAGGAGGGGAAAAAAAAAAAAAAAGGAAGAGTCCACCTTAAGACCCTCAGTAACTTTTTATTTATGCCATCTAGCTTAATCAATTATTATGTAATTGAAGTGTTCTTCTTGGGTCACCTTGGAAATGGATAAAGAGGAAACCTCAGTGTAATTGGGATACAGGTCGTATCACCCATGTCCAGATGAGAACTGAGGTCATTTTTTGGCAAGTGCTGTGAGAAGGATTTTTCTGTCGTTGATTTTGCTCTCTTTGCCCTTTGCTCAACAAAACCCAACATGCAGTTTAGGGAAATTCCACACTACCACACTGAGGTTCCAATTCCACTCATGAACATAATTCTGCTGAGTTGAAGACAGCTTCTTGTCCATGTATGAGTTAGCCCTGTAAATAAACCATGCTGGATCAAATCTTCCATTTCCTGCAGGAAAAAAAAAAAGGGGATTACTTCTCATGGCTGGCATGGTAATTAACAGGATTTGGGAAATCCATTCTTGCAGCTGCTTTCAAAATTAACTTCAAAGATTCCATTAATCCCTGCCTCTGAAAAAAAAAAAAGTGATTACAATGTCTTTGGAGAAATAACGTTTTAATTCAAAATATGCTAATAACCTAAATATTAAGCAAGCTACTGTTTGTGCTAATTACGTTGATTACATTTGGTGTTGGTGTAAATATTCCGTTTAGAACATTATATGGAATCTGAATACAAAATCAGCAGGTTCTCACTGTGCTGATTTATAAATTACAGCCCAGCATCGGCAAAAGTGGGGCACAGCAAAAGTTCTTTTCTGTGCTATTAGAATATTTAAAATCAGCACTGTAAGTAGGTTCTATATCCCAGACAGTGATTCCCTCAGCCCATTTTTATCAGATGCCTCCTAAATTTATTCTGGAAGTTGCCTCCACCCTTGGGATCCCAGCACAGGAAGGAGCTGGAGCTGCTGGAGAGAGCCCAGAGGGGGCAGCAGGGTGAGCAGAGGGATGGAGCAGCTCTGCTGGGAGGAAAGGCTGGCAGAGCTGGGATTGTTCAGCCTGGAGAGGAGAAGCTTTGGGCTGAGCTCAGTGTGGCCTTGCAGGGCCTGAAGGAGCCCCAGGAAACATGGAGAGAGACAATTTGCAAGGAATGGAGGGCCAGGACCCAGGGAATGGCTTCCCAGTGCCAGAGGGCAGGGCTGGATGGGATCTTGGGAAGGAATTGTTCCCTGGGAGGGTGGGGAGGCCCTGGCCCAGGGTGCCCAGAGAAGCTGTGGCTGCCCCTGGATCCCTGGCAGTGTCCAAGGCCAGGTTGGACATTGGGGCTTGGAGCAGCCTGGGACAGTGGAAGGTGTCCCTGCCAGGGCAGGGGGTGGAGCTGGATGAGCTTTAATGCTCCTTATAACCCAAGCCATTCCATGGTTCCAAGTGTCATCAGTGCTGAAGGACCTCCTGCTGCCTGTGTACACTTTGAAGTGCCTGCTGTGAGGATTTACCTCAAGCCAGAAGTTCTGTCTGGACAAAAGTGAACAAATCACACCTCTTAAATTGAAGCAAATGCCCTAAGCCTGTGAACAGCCCTGTGATGAAGGCACTCTGTTTGCATTTTGTGTAGATATGTAAATAAAAATGTTTTCTACATGGGCAATGGCCACACTGCAGACAAACCCGTTTGTAGTTATCACAGACTTGTTAATTTTGGACAGATAATATTGTAGTTTCCAGGATGACACTGTGCATTCGTGTGCGTAACCGTGTGCCTTCAGTGACTGAAAAAGTCACAGGAAACCACTGTCCCTCTGGCAGCTTTTAGCCACTCCAGGTTGAATCCCATCGCTTCATCTCGGCCCACCTGTGCAGTTTTAATTTATTAAAATAGCTATAGGAAAGCCTTGATAAAATTAGGGACAATCAGGAGCCAGTCAAGTAGAAAACTGTTTGACCCATGAGGATAATTACAGGAATTGTCAAAGTGCCAGGGATCATTTGGCTTTGACAGGCAGTATGGAAAGATGGATTCTGGTGCTCTTGCTCTGGAAACATTGTGCTGCCCTGGCAATGCAAAACAGACAGAAAACTGGCTCTGGAAAACTCCCTTGGAGCAAAGGAGTGTGCAGGGAGGAGGGGATACATAGGTGAAGAAGTGTAAGTTGATAAATAATTTTCCTTTCTGTCAGGTTGCTCGGAAAATGCGGTCTGTGATTTCTCACAATGATGTGTAATACAGAAGTAACAGACACATTATCAGATTTATCCATCATTCCGACAAAATCTTGGCTAGATGTTCTGTACCTGACGCAATTCCCTTAAATGTGGGCTTTGAAGGACACTTTCCTCTCATAAATATACAGTGCCACGTCTATAAAAATGTGGCCGAAGAGTGGAGGAACTTGTAAAGGAGGCACAAGTAGATGAGTGAGGAAGGTTTATTTGCCGTTCCTCGTGCAATTGTCATTGTTCTGTCCAGCCTTTTGTCTGGGGTTCTTCAGCTCTGTCTGCAGATGTTCCTTAGGTGACTGATGTGAGTGAACCTGTACGTCACAAAGTTGGTTTGGGATTTGCCATCTGTCTGTGCTGCAGACCAGTTTGAAGAAGAAATAATTAGAAGGAAATGAGCGAAATGATAGAAGGTGCGCATGGCTCTCCAGCAGTGCACTTTATCTCTCCCAGCTGTTCATTTCCATGTTTTCTGATATATAATTCCAAAAAATACAGTGGTGCTAAAATTCCAGTCCCATTACTTAGAGCCCAGGAATCCCTTGCACTTTCAGCAAACAAAGACCTTTTTGTCCCAGCAAGATTGTTTTTTCTGCTCTTAACTTTTTATTTTAGGCATGGTAATATATTTTTTTTCCATTTTTAAACCAAATTATTTGCTGTGTTATGGCTAAGAGGAATGTTTTTCACACTTCAATGTGTGAAATGCTGAGTGCCATAGTTTCAAGTTGGTCCATGACGTCAGAAAGAGGTAGTGAAACAGAAATCTCCAGTAAAGAACTTGACCTAAATAATCATACTGAATTCCCAAATTCTGCAGAGTCTACCCACTCATCTCAAGTCATAGCTAGTTCTTGCCTCTACTTAAATTCTGGATCTTAATTTATTTCCTGATGTACCTCCTGATCATTCTGCTGTGATTAGGAAGCTTTCCTTGCTTGGAAAACATCCAAAGTCCCTAAGCAGATATTTGCAGTGACATTTTTATTTGCAGAAAGATCATAAACTTCATAAATCTTTGAAATGCATTTTTTTTCAGGACTTTTTCCACATTAAGGCTGAAACAGCTGATTTTTTAAAGATTAAAGCAGAAGACTGAAAAAAAATTTAAATCCCTGTGAAATAGTTTAATTTATGTTTCTTAAAGAGAAATCTTTGTATGGAGAGCTGGTGGTGGTGCAGAGTGGAGATTTGCTTGGCACAGCGCTGGCTGAGGCACAGATTTTTTTTTTTGTGTTGCTTAGTACCGACGTATTTCCTTCTGTCACACCTTAGGGTAGCGAAACAAAGCTTGAGAAAAGCTTAGGATATGCACAGATTTCTGTGCTGTTTTTGCCAGTACAGAACATCCTAACAACACTTCGCATGTGTCAGTCCCGTCAATCTACACAGACTTTTGCCGCTGTCCACGTTACAGAAACTTCCACCTCTTTCTATTCTTTTAATTCCACTCTTGGATCTTTTTTTTCCCGTTCCTTGATGTAAAAACACATCCTGCTGAAAATCTGCAGCCGCTCCTTTGCTGGGATACAGCCCTCTGTACCTTGTTGACCCCGCACCGAGGCGAAGCATCGGGATGATGTTATTAAATGTAAGAGCCCATTTATCAGAACGTTCTGGCAGTTTCATGTCCCGGAGCTTGGACTTTCTGTGGCTCACCATAAAACAAACAACCCTTGTGCCCCCAGAAATTCGGTAATCAACACCTGGCTGCAATCCCTAACACTGAGGTGCTAATTAAAAGCATAGCTGAAAAGGTCAGGCTATTTCAAGACAAGAACAGAATGTAAGATTAAAGGCAAAAATTAGGCTCGGGGGTGCAGCAGGGGCTAGAAGAAAGAGTAGAAAAGCTGCTGCAGTAATTTAACATTCTGCTTGAAATGTCCTCCTGGCTGCAAGTTCACTTTTGACCTGAAGTTTGCTCACCTTGGGGACTAATTTAGTACAGATTTTCATACCACATTAACTGGCCTCTGCGTATAGCTCTGAGAATTTAACAGGAAAGCAAACCTGTTCTTTTCTTACTGGGATTTTGAGCATATGGCAGAAGTCTTTTTTACTTCCTCTGCTGACAAATTGGGAGTCACTTTGATTTTTGGAGACATTTCTAATTACGTGTCTTTGGTGTTTTGTAAAACCACGGAGTTAAAAATGAATATAGCCCGAAGCAGTCATAAACTCTGTTTCCTCCTACGCAACATAGCAACAAAACTGTTTATCATGTTTTACTGTATAATCGTTACGGGTCTGCACTCGTGTTCATTTTAGCTCTGATGTTTCTTTGATGCCTGGTGGAAAGTTTATTCAATGTTTCTGTCCTGGTGCTTGCCTTAAAAATGAATTTCAGAAGCAATCTCTGAAAGAAGGGAGCTGGCTGCAAGTTACAGGGAATGGGAATCCTCTCACGGGGCGAAAGGCTGAGGGAGCTGGGAGCTGTTCAGCCTGGAGCAGGGAGGTGGGACCAGAACCCCCACTGTGGTCCCTTCCATCCTCACCCATCCTGCGAAACCATCAGATCCCAGAAATTAATATTGTTTCTCTTGTATTTCCATGATTTTAATTTGATCTATTTAATCTACGGACAATACCTGCTATACCAGCTTTTAGAGGGCTTTCATCCATCGCTTCTTGAAAATACCCCCAGTAACAACTCCTCATGTTTAGTCCCCTTTTGCTCTGAACCACATTAAAAGGCTCAGCTTTGTTCTGCAACCCACAGTAGCATCATGAAAGGTGATGAAAGAAGAAAGAAACTCCGGCTGCTAATAATACCAACACCTTGAAAACGTTTTGAAAAGTAGGTCCACTGAATGTATTGAAATAAAAGACTAAAGGCTTTGCAGGAGGATGATCCCATTGTATCTGGCTTTTTGCTGAGTTTTAGTGCCTTGTTAATGAGAAGCTGATTCTCACTTTCCAATCCATTGCAGTTACTTGGAAGACAGCACAGGGCTTATACATCAAAATATGTCTATAACTAAAGGAAAAGCTATCAGAAGCTGGCTTGGCAGACTTTCAGGTTTCTTTCTGGTTAAGGCCAGTGGTCACCAATCAAACAAATGGCTGCAGAATTTTGCAAATGAGTTCAGACTTAAAGAAAAATACCGTGACCTCATGAATAGAAAAAAACTTCATTTACTAAACCCAAGTTTTTATTCTTTTCCTTTGACAACATTCTCCTCTCCCCGAGGGGAAATCTTGAGACACGAAATAAATGTGTGAATCCATATTCCAGCACTCCATCATAAGCAGACTGAACCTGACAGGTATAGCCTAGGGAGGAAAGAGAAGCTTTCATAAAGCCTAAGCAGCACAGCCTGAAATGCTCAGGAAATAAGACAACTTGAAAAAGCATTTAAAAATATACAGGGGAGGAAAAAGGAATATAGGTACGTTTTTTATTGACAGGAAAAATATGGTGTTTTGTAAATGAACACTAAAATCTTCTTTGAAGTGCTGTTTAGAATTGAAACATGGAAATATTAACCAAACTTTATTTAAAGGCACTAAGCAAAACTGCTTGTTGGGTGGATTTATTGATTTCTGGCTGTTGGTAACTTACGCTTTTGTCAAAGATGTTTATCCCTTTGGAATTCCATTCTGTTATTGGCCAAGTTTTTGTCTTGGCTCTGAGGCTCCAGGGAGAGAAAAATGTATTTCCATCTTCCATGTCAGAGCTAAGAGCACACATGAAGGTTTTGCACTTACCTCGTGATTAGCTCTATATACAAAATATGCCTTGGAAATACGATTGCTTGGGAAGGTAAAGGGCAGAAACCAAAGCAGAGAAGGTTTTAACCAGAAATTTTAGAGAAAATGCCTTCAGATAAGTATGAATTTTCATAGAAGAATCCGCACGACTGTCCAGATGTTGGTAAAAACCATTTGGTTTGCAGTGCTCCTGTACCTGTTACCTTCCCTGGTGCATGAGGATGTGCTGCCTCTGATCGCTGAGTGCAGCTGGATTTATTCTCTGAGTTTAATACTCCCAATTTTTTCACATGTATAACCCTAGAGCATGATTTTTTTTTTAGTTCTATTTCAGTAACACACACAAGTATGAATAATTTTGCATAAGAAATGTATGTTTTGCCATAGGCTGAAGTACCTTAATCCACCTTGAGATGCTTTCTCTGGGGGATGCAGAATAATTTTCATAGAGTGACCATTGCTAAGCTGGGAAGTTCCCTACTATTGTAACCACTCTAGTAGTCTGCCTCTGTTAATATTTTGAACTGCCCTGGTGTTTGCCCCCTGTTACTTGGCAGAGTGACTTAAATCAGTCTGTTTCATGGAGATTCAGGAGGCTATTCCTTGGACTGAGTGAATTAAAGTGGGAAATTCCATCTTCCTCATGGCCAAAGCAGAAAATGGATTTTATAGCCAAAGTCAAGTCAGGACGGCGATTCTCCTTAGCCCGCCTTTTGTTGCTAATGTACTTCCAGGAACATTGTTATTGTGTCTTTTTTATGGCGTTGGCCAAATTAACTTCAGGCTGGGCTTTGACCCTTACAATTTTGTCCCTGCAAAACCTCAGGACTTCCCCGTAGTCCTGAGTCACGGAAGGGGAGGCACAGCAGGGAGCTGAAGAAATGAAATGATGCGCTGTAGCTCATACCCTTGCACTGCTGAGAGCCTGATTACACACATGTAGATCACTCATGGTGATAATTACATCCAGGGGCACACGTAGTAGTGCAGCCGTACCTAAATCCCAGAGTCTTTTATGCTGGAAAAGAATTCTGGGATCACAGAGTCCAACCTTTAAATGGAACTGAGCATTCCTGGTTCACTGGCAGTGTTTCAAAGCAGCATTGCATGAGGGTGAATGGATTATCCAACGTACTGAGGAGAAATCAGGCTGTAAATGGCTGTAATTCCAAGGGGAAAATCCGTCTTCAAGTGTGTTCTAACCTCTTGTTTTGTGTTTTTTTTCCCCCAACAGAGACAAGGAACCGGGGCTACAAATGGCAAAGACAAGACGTCTGGTGAGAATGGTAAGGGTTGACTTTATTTCTGGATGGAAAATACCGAGTAAAATTGAGCCAAAAGACTTTATTGTAATGACAGATGTCTGTAGTGAAGGCTTTGGTGTCATAGCTTATCTTTTGATTTTGTTTGAAAAACTGGAAGGCCTTCAGTGGGTTTATTTTCTTTTTATTTGTGTGTTGAAACCCTTTACTAAGGTAGAGTCTTGTTTCTGAGTGTGTACTGTGTGAAAAAGGACTTCAAGGAAGTCAGAGCAGAGACAAATGAGGCTAAAGCAAGACCAGGTATGTGTGGAACGGACACCAAAAGACAAGATGAGGTATTATGAGCCGCTCCATGGATGAGGAAGGTGAAGAGAAATAAAGTAGTTACAAAGGATTTGCTCACAGAGTTTCTGTAGTCTGATTAGTCCCACCTAATTTTAGGCCCAGAACGATGATACCAAAGTTAGAATCCACTTGTGTGGAGCTCTTTTGAGTGTTGCTAGAGAGAAGCATGGAAGGACCAGATGGCATGGAGGCTCTGAATTTCATCATTGGAGTGAGCCTGGACTCTTCTCCACTCCTCCAAGGGCTGACTCATGGGGCATTTTCAGACCTTAACAAAGCGGCTGGCAGAAACCAATTTTAGCCCCTTTAATGGCACAAACAATTCTGATTAAAAAATGTTGATTTTCTTTTTCCCAGAAGAACGCAAACGAGAATTTTCAGGAAAACAGTAATTGTTTGGGGGTTTTTTTTAGCTGAAATCTCATTTTATTTCTTAAAGGAGCAGAAATGCTCTACGCACAAATGATAATTGATTAAAATCCTGTGACCATCAGAACATTTTTCAAAGAAAAATATCTATATTTTTTTAATATACCCAGCTGAAAAAGAGTTCATGTCAGAAAAAGGATTGAACTATAGAATGTGCTCCACTTCTGTTTGCTCATCCAGTTGTAATTAAAAGAATGTGTTCTGATGTCCATCCCATCCCCTGAAAAGCGGGAAGAATCCAAGTTCCTTCTCTAAAAAGCCAAGGCTTTTCCACATGGGTCATTTGAGCAGTTATTTTGGATATGTGTTATGGCCTTTTAAGTGTTGGTCAGAGTAGAATTTTAGGGCCCTTTGAGGCAACACATCCTAAAGCAATAAGAGCCTCCTTTATGGATAGTTTTCCTATTACAAGGAGGTGACTTTCCCGTAAGGGCTGTTTGCATAATGTTTCAGTAAATGAAATCCGTTGATGATGCTCCCACTATGATAAAACACAAATTGGGAGTGGAGGAAAAAACAAAACCCCAAATAAATATTTTGGCTTGTTATAGTGTCTTGAATTAGTGGGAACAAATGTACCCTGACAGCAAAGCAATTTGCATTCTCAAGTTAACAGGGAAGGAGAGCAAGCAAAATTATGTCAGCCATTCAGGCAGCATGGGGAGCGTGTTTTTCTCTTTACTGTTTGAGCGCATTATGAACTCAGCTCATTTGCCTTGAATTTCTTCCCAAATAAAAATTTCTTCCCAAATAAAATCATCCTGTTGTCAAGTTTAAATTAGATTTACTGATCCTGCAGCCTTTTTAAAAGCAATTTTTTTTTTTTTTTTCCTTAGTGGGGATTTTGAGTGAGCAAGGGCTGCGTCATTAATTCAAAAATATATATGGGTCTAGCTGTAGCATAATTTTATGTATAGCATAAACAGGCAGATGCACAGTTAATCTTGGGCAAATAGATACCAATTATTTTTTGTAATGAAATTATAGCAGAAAAGCTGTCACCTACATAAAACACAGGAGCAGCAGGGGAGATGGAATAGAGTCCTCTGATCTCCCCAGCCCACATGCTTGCATAAAAATAAAGCAGAATCAGAACTTTGAACCTGAGATTGAATGCTAAATCAAAGAAGCAGAAATGTGTAACTTTATCCTTATTAGCGCTGTGTGGTTAGAACTCAAGTAGTGATTTATTGCTCTGAAAATTGGGGTGTGCTGTGAACCTACATTCACAATATAAATCCTCTGTTCCATGTTTTGTTGGCCAGAAATCTGCAATATGTCCATGTCTTAAATGTGATTAGCATCTTCTTCAAGTGTTTGTTTCCCTGTCAAAAGGAAACTTTCCCTCTTGTTTCCCTCTTGTTGAAAAGGGGGGAGGGTGGAGAAACAAAAAACTTTCATCTTCTAAAAAGAAAGAGAAAAAAAGAAAAGTCATGCTCTGACAATGTTTGCAAAAGCAAACTGGTCTGATTGCTGTCATTGCTCTTGTTTACCGATCAGGAAAAGCTACTGAAAACTGGCCCAAACAACAAATAAAGATGCTTGGCTTTTCTCATTGTTTGATTCACACAGTGAGACACCATGGGGTCGAGCTTTATTCGTGCATTGCAGTAGAAAATGAATTTTGGGCCCGCCTCTAGGTTAGGTTGAAACTGAGGAAAATAAAATAATGACCATGGCAATCAGCAATCTCCCTCTGTGAAGACATGTATGGCCTTGCTGCTCCTGTGCAGCAGTCAGGGAAATTCAGTCCCTGAGGATTCCTTTTATAGCAGCGATAGTTTGGGTAGACACAAATGCATGTTCTTGTTTGACCTTCCTTAGACAGGAACAGGCTATCCTTAATTGTGTTTAGTTCCTACCCCCACAGCAGCAGCGGCAGCTCTTAGCCAACCTCCCTTCAGCAGGGTCTGTGCTGCTCCGTGCCCAGGATGGGTGAGGATGGAAGGGACCACAGTGGGCATCTGGTGCCACCTCCCTGCTCCCATAGCACCTGGCACAGGATCGTGTCCAGAGGGCTCTGGAATATCCCCAGGGAGGAGACTCCAGCCCCTCTCTGGTCTCTGCTCAGGGCTGGGCACTGCCCAGGGAAGAAGCTGTGCCTCCTGTGCAGGGGGAGCTCCCCGGGCTCAGTCCCTGCCCGTTCCTCTGGTGCCATTGCTGGGCCCCCGCAGCAGAGCCCGGGCCCTGCTCGGAGCCTCCCTGCAGCCAGGGCCAGCCAGGCCTGAGGGCCCCTCTCAGCTGGGGCTCCTCTGGAGGCTGAGCAGCCCCAGCTCCCTCAGCCTTTCCTGGGCACGGAGCTGCTCCAGGCCCTTCCTCACCTGCGCAGCCTCCGCTGGCCCCGCTCCAGGAGCTCCCTGTCCCTGCTGTGCTGAGGCTCCAGAGCCGGGCACAGCACCCCAGAGGTGCCTCCATGGCTGGGCACAGGGGCAGCGTCACTCCCTGACCTGCTGGGAACGCTCTTCCCAAGGCACTCCAGGATCCCATTGGCCTTCCTGGCCCTCAGGACACTCTGCTGCCTCAGGGACAGCTCATTGTCCCCAGGACCTCCAGGTCCTTCTCGAGCAGGTCACCCCCAGCCTGTGCTGGTGCCTGGGGTTATTCATCCCCAGGTGCAGTACCCTGCATTTACCCTTTGTGAACTTCAGACAGTTCTCTGCCCATCCCTCCAGCCTATCGAGCTCCCTCTGAAGGGCTGCACAGCCCTCGGGGGATCAGCCGCTCTTCCCGGGTTTGTATCATCATCAAACTTGCTGAGGAGGCTTCTGCCCCTTCACCTACATCATTGGTGAACAAGTTAAACCATCTGGGCCCAGTATTGAACCCATAACCTCACTGGGACTGGAAGGACCTCAATCTGCCTGAAACCCAAGAGATACTTACTGTGAAACTGCAAACTTAATTTGTAAATCTGTTATATAATGCAGCTCTCTGTGGTAGAAAAGCCAGAGGGAAGACAGCACTACTATTCCCACACAGGTCAGTGTGGGATAAGAAGCTGTAATTTCCTTTATGCTCACCTGGTTTGATTAGTCGGGACAATCATATTTGCAGATGCAAATATGAAAACAGAATGTTCCTCCCTGACTGTTCTTGGTGAATAAGTGATTCTTCTCTGTGACCTTGGCAATGTCACAAAGTTCCTTTGTAGGTTAACGCTTGTCACTTCTTGTTCTGTTTCACATTGCCCTGTGTTGTTTTTTTTCTTGTGGTGTAATTTGCAAGCTGCTCTCATGCAATCTACTCTTTAATAGCCCAGCACAACTGCCAGGGAAACAATTGCATCAGAACCAATTATTTCTATCTTCAAATTTAGAATCATTCTTTTTCCTATTAATAGATCTCGCCCTTCCTTCTCAAAGTACATAAAGCGTGTGATTATTAATTGGTATTAATAATTTTTCTTGGAAGATGAGATTTATCATTCAGTAACATGAATATTTATAATGACAAAATAAGTGTTTTCATGGGATGAATTCTATGCCTTCCTGGCTCTGAGTGAAATGAAAATGAGTAGGTTTTGCATGAACTGAGATGTCATGGTGGATTAATCCAATCACAGCAAGATGGTCAGTTGTATGGAAAAGGTGAATTCCTTCTTTTCAGTTTCTTCTCATTCCCAAGCACTTGTCAGTGTTTGAGCTCCGCTTTGGGGCATTCAGAAAATGATACATGATTAAATATTCTGTGTTTCAAGATGTCCATGGGATGCCTCTGCATAAAGATGAGGAAACAGTAGCGTTAATAAAGTAAATTCTTATATTTTACATCTCAAATGCAGTCACTTCAATCTGAATGTTTCTAGAAAACATTAAGGGTAATGGTGAAAAATTGTAAAGCAATCCTGTGTGGGAGAATAGAGATCTCTCTCTAGTAAGCTTTCCTGCTAGAGGGGTAGGCATCTTGCAGTGTTACCGACAGTCCATTCACCCACTTCCTCTGCTCAAGAAATTTGGGAAATTCTGCTCACTGCACTTAGGAATAATAAAAAAAAATCTTGCCAGATCCGACAGAGTGAATAATAATCGTCATAGTTATTTATGCAGAGTGCTTAGCTTAACAGAGCTTCAATTCCTGGCTAGAGGCCAGGATCATTATTGTAGCATAGGCTAATATAAATATCTCTTTAAGAACTCAAAATTAATTTTCCACTAATATTCTCCAATGACTACGTAAAAAATGTACTGGTTTTGGGAACAGCCCTACAAATAAACTTACTGGTGGAAAAAACGATTTTGAGGAGGGAGAGGAACACATGAGGGTAATTTGTATAAATATTCAGAGGACCTCATGGAACATGGTTTGCTGGATCTTCCTGGGCCTAGAGGTCACATTTCTTAGTCCAAGGAAAGGACAGAGCCTGAGCTGCAGCATTGCAATGCCTGTGCATTTTCTTTCCAACAAAACATTGCTTGTGTGGCAAAAGATGAATCTTAAGTTTTGCAAGCAACTGCTGAATCAATGTTAAAAAGATATCCCAACCCTTTCAAACTGGTGCTCTCTGATATTTCACCCTCACAGCATTAATCAGAAATTAGGATGGGGGAGTATTGGATGAAGCTGATTAATACTGAGTTTTCCTGGGTGATAGGTTGAGAGTTGGGAGGGAAATTAGCTTGCCTTGTTGTCTCTTCTCACTGTGGTGTTCTAAAATTCTCTCACCCCTTTTAAGTGGTGCTTCAAGGGGATATGATCTCTCAGTAATGCAGTCTCTCTTATTCTACTTTCAGTCTATATCCAAAGCCAAATTCTGTCCTATCTCATCCGGTCTGGCTGGTACTGGTGGGGATTTGGGAAGTGAAATGAGAATGATTTGTTGTACCTCATCCCACATCTCTTAAAATAAAAAGTCTGTGCCTCAGCAACATTCCCAGACGTGTCTGCAACCACCAAATACCATAACACCTTCACAGAGCCTAAATACAAAAGTGTCTGAACCCTCAGCACGGTTACATAAGTTGCGTTCGGTCATGTACAGATCACTCAGGCTCAGAGGAAAGTGTAAAAATCCTGTGAGAACTCAACACTGTGATCTGTCACTGAGGGTGGATCAGATGAGAGGAGAAAAAGTCCCAAGTGAACAGTTGGAGATGAATCCTATCTCAAGGCATGGCAAAAACACTGCAGGAAACTGCTGAGTTTCAGTTTAGGCACTTGCCTGGGGACAGCTGCACATAAGGTTTGCCCAGAACCAAACCGAAGATGTCTCAGGTCCTCTCCTGGCCTGGCTCTCTTCCTTTGCCCAGCCCGGTGTGTTGCTCAAGGAATGTGCCAAGGAATGTGCCCATCGCTGCAGGCAGCCAGCAGGGCTCAACTAAAGGCAGAACGAGCCCTTAATAACAAGGCTCTGGGATTGTTCACAGATCTTCCCTGGAGAGGATGCTGGAAGGAAGAGAAGGGAATTATACATGAACTTCATTTCCTCTCCTAGGTGAATTTCCATTTCTGGAGGCCAGGGATGAGCATGAGTCCTCTCCAGAGGGATGCTGTGTGCTTATTTATTTGGGGCGAGGAAGGCACTGAAGGATTGTTCACAGCAATTCTCTGATCAACAATTTTTGGTGTTTATCCAGAAAAAAACCCACTTTTAAAGCGATTATTTTTATGACTGTTTGAGATAATGTGGACACCTTCTGCACTGAAACTTCACCTACACCCACGAGTGGCTGTCCATGTGCAGTGACCATCTGGTTTCATGGTGAGGAGGAGTTTAATCAATGTATCTGATCTAAACTGAAATATTACTTCTTAAAGAGTAGATAGTGTTCCTATTCTTCTGTTAACCTGACAAGTACATTGCAGCTTCACCTCATCTGGTAATGCGGAACTTGCATTTTTAAATGTTCAGGCAGAAGCATCTTTTAAAAAAAAAAGATTGTATTAGAAGTTTCATCAATTAACAGCAGTGCTCTTGTAGGCTGGCCTGTGTCCTGGCTCTGGAATTCCCCGCAAGTTTTCATTTTGTGTATCGTTTATAACCACTCTCATGACTCCCAAATAAGTCCATCTTCCCACACAAAGAATATAGCTCTATCCACATCAAGGATGTCTGTCTCTATGTTGCTATATAGTGTTAATTATGCAGTCTTTTCTTGCATGTTTTGGGTTTGGTTTTTTCTTTTTTAATGCAGAAGTCCCACAAGGAAAAGAAAAATACAGAGCAGAACAGCACAACCATAGAACAACAATTTCAACTTTTTAAACCTGCTTTTTAAGGACTTAAAATGGGAAATGATTTCAAAATATATTTCTCCCTTTTCCCCCCCCCCACACAGAGGATAAAGGTCCTATAAATTGGTGCCTTTGACATGGAGACTCTTCACACTTAATACTCCTGCTACAAATGAATCTGTCTAGGTACTTATATGGTCCTCACCACCATAGTAACTGAGTGTCTTCCAAGTATTTAAAAATAGAGATAACAATAACAATTCTTGCCCTTGTCCACCTCTTTCTTCCCAGCTTGCTAGGAGAACAACTTGATTAATTTATGGGATCTTTGTTTTGCACACGGTGCCTGCACACAGCTTGGGAACCTTGTGTGCCTGCGTGGATGCGATGTTCTCAAACCGAGTGCATCCAAAAATTCGGCTGCATTTCTAAAAATGTGAGAGATGAACACATGTATAGGAGTTATATATACACTTCTATATGGTCCCTCACAGTCTGCTCCTTTGCAGGAGGTAAAAGTCAGTAGAACTGCAGCATTCGTGCAGTATTGAGAGCAGGAGAAGCCCAAGGGGATCATCGTGAGGTGCCTAATTCAGTGGGCATTTGAGCCGCTGAAAGGTGGTGGTAGCCCTGCTCCTTTCTGAGAAACTGGCTGGAAAATCAACCAGGGTCATTAGGGGCAGGAATCAGTGATTAGAAATGAAAAAAAAATCAGATTAAGGAACAGAAAATAAAGCTGTGGTGATGCTGGTGCGTTTTGCTTTTTGGATGAGTCATAAATACGCTGGAGTTCCCATCAAGTGTCAATGAGGAAAGACAGAATTGACATGATGCCTTTGACAAGTGCCATATTTCCTTTGAAAATCAGTCTGTAATTACCAGTGAGATGCCTGCCTGTGCACCAGGGAGAAGGAGCTTTTCCATGACTGGCACGTAGCTGGCTGCCTTCCACACATGTGCACTGCCTGGAAAACGTGCTCTCCTGGGAAAAGGAGCCCTTAGTTCTGCTGCGGTGCTGATGGAGACCCAAAGGGAGGACACACGTCAAGCCAGTCCCTAAAAAAACCCAGGTAACACCTATAAAGTTACCTCTGAAATTCATCTGCCCCTGCAGCATCGAGGATGGTTTGGGGTGTGTCAGGATTAGAGTCAATGGGATATGGGAGCTGGAATATTTCCATTGGGAATCCATACAGCTGGACTGACTGGCACAGCCTGGAGATTTCTCTTTCCACGTTTCCTGACACAAACAACAGATGATTAAAAGGCTACAAGGGGTGCATAAAGCTGAGCAGCATGTTTTTTTAATTTAGTGGAAGTGAAAAATGAAAGAGAGACACAATCAATGCACAACAGTGGTTACCAGGATTTACTGTTGTGGAAACATCACTTTTCTTTTTGACTGTACACACATGACTGTACACAGACCTGCTTTACTTCACACCACAGGCTTTTGTTTTCTTCTGACTTGGTTTTGTAAATGGAATGAAAATACTCTTCTGCTTAAGAGTTCCTCCCTTAGCAATTCGGTAAATGATTAATCCCTTTTTTTTTTTTTTCCTGAAGGTTTTAAAGATTTTAATTTGTAGCACACAGCTGTCTTGAGGCACTTAGCTCGATGCTCCAAAATTAGCTTGTAATTTGGTGTTATCAGGCTCCCTTGTGTAAGCGGGCACCAGAATGCAGAACAGCAGGAGTGTTACAGACATGATGAAAATGTGGTCCTGTGCTGAGCTGGTGGCCAGAGCAAAAAGCAGCCAGGGCTGCGGGAAGGAATCGGATGCTGCAGCAGGAACCAGCACAACGCATCACCATCATTCCTTGTGCTCAGAGTCTGTTTCAGGTCCTTATGTGAAATGCTCTTAGGTTGCTTGTCCACGGGAGAAGAGGGGTGTGTCAAAGTCAGCCCACACGTGTCTTGGGTTCCTACGCTGAGAGAGGATTAAGAATATTAAACTCTGCCTCTTTCTGTAAGTTAGGGGTGCAATTCTTCCTGTCTGGCTCTTTGGGTGCACACCTGTGTGAGAGGCCTAAAGCTCTGTTTGTTCTCAACAGAGAAAAATGTATTTTTTTGTGACATGGTGCTTGTCAGAATGAGCTCCTCTGGAGAGCCTGGTGTTCATGGATCCTAATCTGATTTACGCTTCTAATTTGCTTAGCTCTCTCAAGGCTGAGGAATTTGTGGGTAATACTACATTACAAAATAATAAAAATAATACAAGTTAATAAATAATAAATATAAGAATTCTTTTTTTCTGTCTCTGGAGTTAAGTGGATGCTCAGCAGGTTATTTCAGAATGTCTGGTTTGGATCTGGACATTTAATTTCTCCTTAAACCCATCTCAAACAACTCCATCCTTATTCAGGTTTGACTTATCCTGACCACCTCGTGCCAGCTCTCACAGCCATTTTCTCTGTGGAAATACGGATGTGAAAACATCCAAATATTTTCTGGCTTGATGTCTTTGTTAGCCAGGATCCTGGAGCTGATGGAAGCATTTGCTTTAGCCAAGCACTCCTGGTATTGGTTCATTTTTCCCCCAGCCCATGGTGGGTTATGAATAGGAAAGACTGAGAAAAATGCATATTTTCCAATGAGGAATTCTCAAGTACAGAAAAAAGTTGGATGGCACCGGATACGGAAAAGTCATTTCAAAAGTCTCAGTGGAAAGAAAATAGGGCAGGGTGCTCTGGCAGCTCCTGGGAGATGGTGTGGGTATTCCAGAGCTGGAAATCAGCTCTCAGTGCTCCTCCAGGGTCTCACAGTAACATTATTTAATCACCGTTGATGAATGAGTTCTCTAACTGTATTTTGAGTATCTCATCTTTCATTCTAATTTATACCTAAAACCCCCTGAGACTGCTGGTTGACTCTGGGTGGAGAAAGCATTCATTATTCCTTAGGTTTCAGTGAAACACTGGCACTCCACAGTGGCCAATTTACTACTCCTCTAAAAGCTGCCAATAAAAAATGGACATGTACAAATATATTCATTAGCACAAACTAATTAAAACCCCGGCTAATAGCCAGGAACACAACGCGTTAGTGCAGGATTTTGGAATTCATTATGTGCCTGTGCTAATCCAACAGTAACTACCCCTGCAGTTCCTAATCTAAGTTAAAGATCTCATACTGGCAGACACCTAAAATTTAGTTTATAGTGCCTACAGACACAGCAGAGAGTTTCTGACAGGAAACAGGGATTGGCCATGGAGAAAATTCTGGGCTGCATCCTTTGTTGTGTGGTAGAACCAAACAGAAGAGTGGAGAGGGGAGATTAATTAAACCTGAAAAAATGTTTATTCTTCTGGCCTTTGGTTTGAGAGCTGAATGTAGGTTACCAGGTGTGGTACCTTTGAGGAAAGATGTGGACACACCTGGGTAGATTCCAGAGCTCCAGTTACATTTGGGGTCCATCCTGGGGAATGATGGGAGCACAGAAACCCCCATGCTGGCTTATCCAGGTTCATACAGCACAGGTGAGGATCAGATTACCTCCTTCTTTTCACCTCAAATAACCACGGGCCAGAGCCCACCAAGGGAAGGACATTGAGACCCAGCTGAGCTGGATCCAAGGCTGTTTGGTGTCCCGAAGCAGCCACCTCTGGCTCTAGCAGCCAGCAGAATAATTACTGGCAGAAAATGTGTATTGTGATCTCACCTAATGATTGTATTCATCAGGCAGACACCAGTATTTGTCACTGGCACAAATTTCTTGGTGGCCTTTCTTGGTGATCTGTTCACAACAAAACTCTGTGCCTCTGGTGTGAGCTCTGTGTCTCTCGTGTGAGGTCTGCCTCTGGCAGGCAAAGATGTGGAGGAGCTGGGAAAAAAAGCATTCCTGGCTTATTTTAGCCAAAAAGGTAAGAAGACAAATGGAAGATATGTAGGTTTGGACCTTTGTTGTCAAAGGGTGATGGATGCTGTCAGCAAGGCAAAAGATTGATTGGGCTTTGCCAATCATGAGTCATGATTCTCCGCATCAGCACCACGTGGTCTCATCTCAGACAAACGTCTGTCTTTGGCTTAAATTCCTTTCCCTGTCAAATTAAAGAGAAAGAAATAGCTTTTCTAGACCCCAGTGGGAAGAAACCTGGAGATTAATGATCCATAAACAATACTGTATATTCCTGTGTTCTCTGCCCAGCGGGACCAGGTGTGGCAGGTTTGGTGGCTGTTGTCTGCTCTGACTGCTGGACCTTTGAAGCTTTTCCCTGTGCCAAAGAAAAGTGGCACGATTCTTGTTTAAGGATTCATGGTTTTCACAGGAGGGGCCACAGACATAAAAAGCAAGAGACTTAAGTCATGAGATGGAATCCTCCAGAGGTCCCTCAGCTCAGAACCATTCCATTATGGAAGAACATCAAAAAGAAAATGTAATTTCTGGCAATTCCCCCCATTCCTCCCCACGCCACAGGCAAACCTTGGGAACAAGAGTCTAGAAGCTGTTCTCAGATGCAGCAGAATTATTGTAGATTTTTGGTCTCTATTCATCATCTTAAGAAGATTACTGCAGCTAACATTAGCATTTTTGCTATTACATGGTGGACTGGCTGAAGTCCAGACTGAGTTAGAATTAGAATACGTATTTCTTTCCTTTTATTAGGTATTTTTCTTCTTGCAGTAGAAGATGATGGACACCAAAAAAGACAGTGAAGAAAGCTGCATCAAGGGATACCAGTGCTTCTCTGTAGTTTCTCCCCAGATATCTCTTTGTGTGAGCTTGTAATTCCAACTCAGTTTGGTTTTAAGTTTCAAGTTTAAATGAAATCAAATACAAGCACATCCACAGCTGCCATTATTTTTGAGTGGGTACTATGTGAGACCACTAAGAAGTTATTGTTTTGCTCTCCAAAATATAAATAGATCCAAATTTACTTGAAACTTGGCATGGAAAGGTTTTATAACTACCATAAATTTGACCCTTGTTTCGAGCTTCCCACAGCTCTTTGGGCATCACAGTAATCTTCTGTGGCTCTAAGTAGTTTTCTCCAGGATCATGTAGTACAATAATGCATATTTGGGGCTGAATTTCTTGATTGAACTTGCAGAGCAGAAACCAACAATTAACCTGAGCTGAGTTAGAGAGCAGCTGCCTCTCTTCTGCTGTGTGTTTGTGGGGTTTCTGGCCTGGCAGCAAAAGGCTGAGTTTACTTTTGTTTATCGCAACATTTCAGTGTAATTGCTGAGATAGGGAGTGATGCAGCCCAGAGCTGCCAGCCTCCTTTGCCGGTGTCAGGGATACCTTTTGTTGTTGTAAGTGATGCTGTCTGAATGTGACAAAACACTTGATAAGCTTGGCCAAGCGTGCCAGAAAACAAAACACAAAGCAATGTGGACTTCCAGTCCAGGCAGCTCAAAAAACCCCAGGTGTTCTGCCCCCACCAGTGAGTTGTTTCAGGAGAAAGTCTGATCGATTTGGTTTAAAAAAAAAAGAAGAAAGTTTTGCTTTTTGCTAGTCAGGGAAGGTTGCAAGGATTGAGGTGAGCAGCAGAAAACACTCAGATCCTGGGTGCACATCGCCAGAGCTCTTCTGGCAGTGGTTTCTGCTGGTTTTTACAAGGCCCAAGAGACATTCACTCACAATATTGGAGCTTTTAACCAGTCCCTGGCTTGTATAAGTAGACATTTTCCTGCCACTGTGACCCCTTGTTGTCACAGGCAGCAAGTGAATGTGCCCGTGGCGGTGGGATGAAGCCCGTGGTGCAGTGGGGTGCTCTGGGGTGAATCCAAACTCCTGGATTCTGCCAGGCAGGCCAAGCTGCTACCATGGGTCAGGTTAGTTATTCCTTACTTTCTTCACAAAACCTGAGGTTCTCCTTTCATCTTTTCCACAAGCAGGTTCTCCTCTGGCTGCCTTTCTTCCTGTCTCCCTCATTTCTTCTGTCTCACCTCTTGTTCCTTCTCCTCCCCCAGAGAATTTCTTGTTTCTTCAACACAGCCAGGTCAAGTGCTGCATCTCCCTCTTAACTGCCTAATTTTCCCTCCAGTTTTCCCAAGCAAATTTATAGTCTGGGTCATTTGTGAAGAATATTCATTTGCCAAAAAGAAGGCGCCTGACTAATGCTCTAATTTGGGGTCATAGTGACCCTCACCTGAACTTTTTCATTTCTCTCCAGTCTCACAAAACATTCACTGTCTCCCAGACTAGGTTTAAGCTCGGAGGAGGAGTCACCTGGAAGAACAGAAACATGTAAGAGAAAAACCAGTTTTTAAAAGTAGCAGAATTCGAAACAAGAAGGCTTTTAGTTGTTCTCTTTCTCTGTCATATTAGACTGGAAGAAAGGAAGGAGTTAATTGGGTTTGCTGAGCAAAAGAGGAGAAAAAAAAGTTAATTGGTTCTGTTTATATTCAGATCAAAAATTCGAGCAGTGAAGACCATTAGGTGGGTTTTAGTGAAACAGGGAGTGGCTCTGGGGTGTGCTGTATCCTGTGCGTTCTGCCAACACCTTGGAGGCAGTGAGGGATGTGAGCCCCAGCTTCAGTCCTGCCTTGCACCACCCCAGCTTGTGTCTCCTGAAGCAGAGGAAATGCATGAAGTGTTTAGTCCTTCTTCCAGATGCTTGTAAGCTCATGTCCTTGTAATCATCAGAAAGAGGGGAAGGAAGAATGGATCTCTACAGATCAGAAAACACGGGCTGGAGAGATGCTCTGAGGTTGGCCAGCCGTGTGTGTCAGCTCAGATGCTGTTTCTGAGCAGCTTCATTGGCAGTCTGACACGTCTGTAAATCCAAGCAGACCTTGAAAAGTGCCCGTCATGGGTTTATGTTCACACAAGGGAAAATGTTTTCTAGAGAGTTTTTAAATAACTACCAGAGATACGTGTGAGAGAAATCCACAACACAGAACACATAAAGGACAACTCTGATTAATTTTTGTCTTCCATATAACCATTTTAAATGACTCAACTATTTTCAGTCTTTTTTCCCCATGGTTAAATCTTCAAGAAATCGCTGGCAACTCTCTAAACACCAGCAGTGTAACTCTGGTTTTGATCCCTTTTAAAGATTTTCCAGCTATCCATAACTTTTATTTCATTTAGTCTACATTCCTCCACTGGCATTATATGCACTTACTTTGTTTATTGCAGTCTGGACTGGTGGCAAGGCCAATTAACAGCTGCTGAACTCTGCTGGTTAAAAGCTCCCTTTTCAGTTGTACACAACCTTGCCAAAATCCAATTGCTCAGGCTGAAATTTGTCATTTTGATTGCTTGCCTCAAGCAGAATTATTTTGGAAGGGTTCAGCAAAGTCATTCTAGTAGTTTCGAAAAATGAGGCTTGAGCAGAATGTTAGCACATCAAGAAATTAAAAACCATTTCTGGTGGCCTATTGTCTGACTGCTTTGAGCCTTTGTCATTTTGAACAGAAATGTAAGATCTGTCATCTGGGATGTGACTTTTCTATCTGTTACAGAGGCCAAGTTATAAATGTTTAGAAGGACAAGTCTTACATTTGTGTGAGTTCAGTGAAGCAGTTAATTATTTTTTTTCCATGAAAACTCAACATTGCTGAGCCAAATAGTAAACACTAAAGCAATTAAACCAACACTGTCTTTGAAAGGCTTAAGAAAATCATAGTTTTCCCTAATTGCTGCTACATTCAGTGATGCTTTGGCCAGGAGCTGAAGCCAAGGGCAGGGTCATGCCCCTTCTGTGCTCTCAAAACATCACAATTGCTTAGGAAAAAAATGTGCCTGCTTTCTTGGAACCAGATGGTCCCAGAAGCTGGAGCAGGGAGGTCAAAGGATGGAATGACAGAGGAGTTCAGTGGGTCTCATCAGGAAACTGGAACCACAGAAGGTTAGGCAGGATTTGATACTCCTGGATGGAAACTGGGACTGGGAGGGAGGAATGTGGACTGCAGGAGAGCAGGAGTCAGCTGGTGTGGGAAGGGGCTGGGCTGGAATTTTGAGGTTAGGGAATGTCTTGGTGCAGTTTTGGGGATCAGGACTGTCCAGATAAAGGAACAGCATTGGTGAGGTCTGCTGGGCGCTGTGGTCAGCACCTGGGCTGGGGGAGAGCTGGGGCTGGCCCTGAGCTGGGGCAGAGGAGGTGGAACAGGAGCGGCCACCACATCTGAAGGCAGCAGAGTTTTCTCATTGTTCCATTCCCTCAGCTGCATGAATCCCACCCACAAAACATGCAAGTCATTCCCTTTCCTGCTGATTCAGGCACAGGACAGCAGCCTCCTACCACTGCCAGTCACTCCATTAAAACTGGTGTTGGATTTAACAGTTCCAAAACAGTCCTGCTGAGGAGCCACGTGAGTGTCCATATGTTGTATCAGAATATGGTGGGGGTTTTTTGCTTTAAATCTAGGAAACACTTTGCTCTTAAGACCATGAAAGTTTCAATGTCAAAAATTAAAGTTGTCCACTCAATGATTCAGTTAACTTTGCCTAATGGTATCAGTTCATCCTGTCATTTATTAACTTTCTCGTGTTCAACTTTGCAACCTGCATGTTCTTTTAAGATAGCTTTATGTGTGCAATAAACTTACACTGAAGCAGGAGGGAAACCTTTATCCCCCGGCCTCAGTTAGATTTTCATGTCAATTAGTCTATCTGGCAGTGGGTTTAATAACTTTCTAATTGCAACTGCAGCAGTTAGCTAAATCAATGGCCACCCCTCCTGATAAAATTGATTTTAAATAGCCGTTGTTTAAAGGCACGGGGTGAAAACCTAGTGAGGTGAAAACCAAGATGAGGTGAATAGCAACCTCCTTTTCTGCTATACAGTTCATATTAATAAAGCTTTTTTTTGTTTTGTCTTAACATGTTTTTGCATTTAAAAAAAATTCTAAAGAAAACTTTCTGAGATTCCTTTGAGGTGTTGCAGGATGGGAAGATTAAAAGGGAGGACAGTCCCTTCTGGAGAAGGAGGCAGGGAATGCTCCAGGTGACAAAAGGGATTTCTTACAGCTCTGAGGACTGGAAAGTAGCAAGGCTGGAGGGCCAGCGTGGTACCTCACAGGCACTGCTTTGCTGGCAGCTCCGAAATGCACCACACTTCCAGCACGTACAACCTTCCTTTGTGTCCTCAGTGTTCTGTGTGGGTTTGTTAAGTGCACCATCTGTCAGGATAATGAGACCATTTTCACTTCCCTGCTCCATAACCTCCTGATGTAGATAAAGAGCTCGGAATACGGACCTGCTTTCTCCTTTCACAGGGGCTTTATTGGAAAAACATGCTTGCTTTTGCCCACATGAAAAAAAAAATAAAATAAAAAAGTGTTGTGTGGGTGTGATTAATCAATACACAGGCTATAAAAAGGTGGATACTCCTTCTCCTTGCTACACACCTGAGAATAAGCCCACTGCAAGCCAGCCTTAATGATCTGCACTTTAGTCAGATGCTTGTCAGATGCCTGTCAGAGCACTGAACTGCACTCTTCGGGGAGAACAACCCCTCCACCCTTTATCTGAAATAGCATCGAGTTCTAAAGAGGATGTTGCTGAGTCAGTGCCTGGGACCTAGAAGGTTTGGAATTTTATTTTTTTATGAGATGGGGGAAAGGGGAAAAGAAAGATGCAGAAGCAGAGTTTGAAGTACTGGCTTTGGAGTCCGGCCCTGCTCATTATCTTTGCTGCTTTGGAAAGGCTTGGAAAATTACATTACCCTACAACCATCAGTCCTCACTCAATAAATACAGACGCTAAAGGCAGGGACAAGAAATCCCACAGAGCTTTGGTATTGACTTGTTAGAATTCCAGGCTTTAGCCTCCCAGTACAGTAACTGCCTTGAAGTAATGAACAAGCTGCTCAGAAGGACACCTTGTCCTTCTGGATTCATTCCCCCTCTTTTATGGGATCTCTTCATTGCCATTTTTTACTCCCTTATGCTAAACAGTAAATTGTCCTATGTGACAATAAGATCTTTTCTCTTACTCTGGGAGAGGAAATGAGTGGAAGGGCAGAGCTGTGCTCCAGTTCCGCCTCAGTGCCAACAGTCGTGTCCGCCTCAGCATCAGTGTCCACGGTAAGGGAGGGGAAAGAAAGAAACACGACAAGGATGTGTGGTGGGGCTGTATTTCTTCCATTAAGGAATGATGACTTGTGTGCTTTGGCATTCAGAGAACATGTGAGTGTAACTGTGCTGTAAAATCAGAATTCGCCATTGAGTGCCCTATGTTGGGGATCTGCTCTAGGAGGTGGTCACTGTTTTTCTGTGCTCTGCATGCAGATTCCAGTCTCATGTCAGCGTTCCTTGGCTTGGATCAACAATGAGAATCATGGCAATACCTTTTAAAAGGTTCTTGCCCTCTACAGATGGACAGCCAGCACACCTGACTCACACATTTTATTCTTCATGCATTCTCAGTCCTGTTTTGGCTGCCTTTTCTGCATGCTGGGTGCAACAAAGTTCCTTGGAGCACCTCCACCCTTCAGGATGGCAGCAGCCATCACCTGGCTCATTCTTAGCTAAGTAGCAGAGCTTAGTAGAGGTTTGGTGTTCGCAGTAGGTGGTGAATTCAATTCCAGTTCTCACAGAAACGGTCATTTGGCTGCTTGTTCACATGAAGTATTGGATATTGCTTGTCGTGGTGCTAACTGTAATCCCTTACTAGAGGAATAGAAGGAATCTTATCGATGTACACTTAAAGGCACATGTGTACACCAAAATTCACTATCTCTGAAATAAACTGAAAGGAGAGCGAGAGGTGCTGATACAGTTTTTTTGTCTGTTCAACTATATTTCTATAAAAAGAAAAATGTGTGCAGACTGTTCAGTCAGCTCCTGAGGGAACATGAGAGGATCCAGATCAGCTGCACAACTGGCAGCTTCCCTGGCCATCTCAGCAGGGGGAACAAATGTTCATTTTGACCCTCTGTTGAAGGTGAGCAGTTCTCTCCTTCTCCATCCCGTGGGCTCAGAGCACATGGATGGAGTTGTGTGAGAAGGTGTACCTACATTTATTTTATTTTCTTCCTTCCTGGAGCAAACAAGATTTCTCAGCTGCTGCAGTTTCAGTGTAGTACCTTTCATAAGGGCTAAATAATTCATTGGATGAGAAAGGATTTCTCATGAAATAGCAGATAAGTGTGTTCATGTGAAATTCTGCAATGTGTACTTCGGGCACCACTCAGGCTCAGGCAATGTAACTCATTTAAAGAACAGTAACTACATCTGAACCAGCCACTCTGAGCTGCCTTTATAACCCACAGAGAACTAACCAATATAGGAAGGGGATTCAAGGGTGAGATTCTGTCCAAAAATGTTGGAATTGCACCCTTGGAGTCCTTGCTTTTCTCCATTGGTTTCTTTCTAAACGCCTGCAAGTTTGGCTTCCTTTACAGCTGGACTTGATGATCTTAAAAGATCTTTTCCAGCCTAAATGATTCTGTGATTCTAAGTTAGATTAAGGGTTGGGTTGTTTTTTTTTTTTCCCCCTGAGGAACTGGCCAGAGTTTTTTACCTAGAATTTGATTTTGAAATACTTGGCTTAATGAGCCTCTGCACAACATGTAACATGGCTTTCCAAGCGGCTCTTGGGCGAGACAGCCTGGAACACACTGACAGTACCCTCCAGCGTATAATTCCTTCTCATCCTCTCTCAGAGCCACATTGCCACTGGGTCCTGATTTATCTCCCCTGTACTGCTGTTTCAGTGTTATCCCACATTCTGCTGAGGAGCCCCTCCTCTCTGCCTAAGAAAGTTAAGCAAGCCAGCCTGCAGGGGAAATAAACATGGAATGTGGCTTTTTGCGTTCCGTGGAGACGCGGTAAACTCAAATTAATGATTCTGTTCGGGTAACAGCCCGAGCAAAAGACAACAGTGGAAATTTCCTAGAACCAACCCTCCTGCCACAGGATTTCTTTGCTTTACGGTGGAAAACTACAGCTGGGCGACTGCTTTCAGGAGTCAGAGATGTTAAAATTCTGTACCTTCTGTGAGAAAATTTCATTCTGTGGAACATTCAGTAGGACTTCTGGTAATACCAAATCTATCCAGCACGCTGGTGGCTGCTGGAGCAGACGTGACAAAGCCAAGTGATGCAGGAGCATGTGAGACCCACTGGCAGTCTCACGGTAAATCGATGTCCTTTCAAGAATCCTGGTCTTTGCTCAGGCTGAACTACCTTGGAGCTGCTCCAGAAGCCTGGATTTTATACCCATCACATCTCTGGGGCTCTGCTAATGGGATGAGTTTGGTTTTGCGGAGGGGTAACAAACTTTCTTTTGCCAAATGCTCCCCTAAAAGAATGTCTTAAAGCAGGTTTGTTCATCTCAGCCTGTTTTTACCCTGTGACAATTCTGTTCTGACTCTAAAGGACTCCAGGTATTTCTTTTACGAAGCATTTTTAACCTCACAAGCTCCACTTCTACACAATAATTGCCCAGCTGCCTCCACAAGCATTCCCAAACTGGCAGGTAGTGCAAGGTGTTAAAAAACATGGTGCATGTATTAAAGAAGTGGCTTTTTCATGGTGTGATTGTGCTAAATTAATCAGCCCATTGCAGCATGGAGCAATGCCCACGTTTGTGCAAATAAAAACCGCACTGTTTGGCCACTATTTAAGTTGTTTGTTTCTTGCACTTAATCTGTGCAGTCAAGTGAGTGCGTCTTGCTGATAATGTTTACAAGGCATAGAAGATACTGAAATAGATTCATAAAATGGTTTGGATTGGAAGGGTTCTTAAAGCTCATCTTGTTCCAACCACCTCTTCCATAGGAAGGGAACATCCACTGTCCCAGGCTGCTCCAAGCCCTGTCCTGGGACACCTCCAGGGATCCAGGGGCAGCCCCACAGCTTCTCTGGGCACCCTGGGGCAGGGCCTCCCCACCCTCCCTGGGAGGAATTTCTCCATAATAACTCCTTTGCTCAAGAATGTGATACTGAATGGCAAAGCTCGGTTCCTGTACCTTACGCTGTGCACCTCTGAGTGTGTGATTAAGTCATTTGTAATTAAAATCCGTGATGGATTTTACAAGAGAAGAGGATACTCTCACTGTGACTTTCCAAGTGCTCATATAGCAGTTTTTATTAAAATTACCTTGTAAACTTAAAATAGCCTCTCATTAGTGGCTAACAGATCTGCTGGTATACAGTCACTCCAAGAAAATGCCCGATTTTTCCACTCTGAAGACGAGCAGGGCAAAGTCTCACTCTCTATTGTGTGTGGGAAAAAACATCTTCTGACTCCATACCACGGTGCTTTTGATTGACGCCTCTCCCTTCCGTGACTGACAGGTTTTGCTCTGTAACGTGTGCCACCCTCCCCAGCTCGTGTCACTTTGGCATGCGCGGATTTGATCCCCCTTTCCTGCCACTCCTGTGTGGCATGTTGTGATCGCTGCCACTTCTCTGAGCTGATTCCCCTCTGTAGGGGGCTGCTGGGGTGAGGGAGCATCCCTGGAAAGCAAAGCCCAGGGAGACAGTGCCACAGTGGAAGATGAACTCCTCAGTTTTGTGTTTCCCTGGCGAGCGCTCTCAGGTACCATCGGTCATCCCACAGTTAATAGCGAGCGCCAACTCATTTTGAGGCAATTCCCTTGCAGTCTGGAGCAGCAAAGTGTTTTCAAGTGCTGGAGGCAACATCCCTCTTGGAAAACAAAATGGGTTCAGAGCCTTTTCTCTGGTTTTGGTGCAAAGTGGTGCCTCATGGCTTGAATCACAAGGGCTAAACCCTCCTTCCCTCAAAAGCCCAGGGGTCCCACACTCTGCCACCACAGCCCCTGGCAGAGTCTGTCTGGAGCAATCCCAGCCATGCCTGTGGCTGCACCAACTCTCACGTATTTAGGGAAGCTGTGGATGATGCCTGAGCTGTGCTGGGGCCTTGGATAATGTGCTGGTGTCGAGGTAGCCCTGAGGAAGTTCTCCCGTTGTTATTTTAAACGTTATTGCTGAAGACACTTTTGCAAAGGTCAGAGCACCGAGGGGTGGCGGAGGGGAAAGAATTTATTGTTCTGCATTTGTAACCACATTAGGGCTCCCAGCTCCGTCTGGGAGCCTCTGGATGCTACCATAATAGGGAAATAACTGATCATATATTAATCAAGCAGTCGAGAAGCGAGTCAGGAGGGCAGCTTGCTTCGTGCACTGCTGAAATGCAGCTCCCTCCACTGCAAAGCGGGTTAAAGGCGCAGTGTTTAACTGGGGAAATGAGAACTGCAAATGGCAGAGGAAATTAAAACTGCACCGTAACAATTCCCATTTAAAACTTGGCTGGGCAGCTGCAGAACGAGACTCCCACAACTCTGGGCTGGGTTTATGAGGAGGATCTTGGCATTCCGACCTGGAGGAGAGGAGTGAGGGCTGAGTGTGTGATCCCTGCTGGGACAGAGGGACCTGACACGAATTGGACTCGATGGTCCTCGTGAGTCCTTTCCAACTCAGGACATTCCGTGATTCTGTGTCAGTGCCAGCCCTTGATCGCCAGCACCATTTCCTTTCAGCTCCCAGAGGCTCCCACTGAATTTGCCAGTCCGTTTAGCACTCCTCAGATGCAGGTTTAGCTGGTAAAAAATGAGATTACAGAGCTGAGATGGCCATTTTTATTTGCTGTGTTCCCAGTTAAAGTTCCATGAAGTTTGATCTCCATGTGGGAATGTGAATTAGGGCCTCTAGTTTCATTCCCAGAATGCCTCGTAGGTCCCCATGAATTATGTACCTACCTATGCATCAGTTATGCATTTGTAAACCATTTAAAAAGGCTGTCAGTGACACATTAATTATTTTGAAGATGAGGAATGATTGCTTAAATAATATTAGCATTTAAGGAAAAACAATATTTGTCTCCATATTAATTGTTGAGCAAAACCAATTCATCTGTAGTTGGCTACAAATTACTTGAGAATGCAATTTTTGTAAACTGAATTTTATTGCTATTCCTTTCTATTCCATTATGTTACCCCAATGTACATATTTTTGTGCTACTTCGTTTATCTTATGTCAGAAATAATATTCCTGTTCTCGAACATTATTACAACCAGGGAAAGAAAAAGGATTAATCAGACATTTCAAAAGCCTCATGCTGAAATAACATTTTTAAAATTATAGAAGAACAGCCATTATTTTCTACAGCAAAACTAATTTTTCGAGTTCGAGATAGCAACACTGTATTCTGAATGTAAAGGTCAATTTGAAAAATAAAGGATTCTGGTTGTCTAATAAGGTCGTGTTCTTTATACCAAATTGGAATTTACAGTCGAATCAAAAGATATTAATTATTTCTGGCTTGTTTTGAGTGATATTATGGGGCCAGTTGGTGTAGTTCAGATAAAAATAGCGGTTACATTCAGTCTTATCATTAATGATAACCTTTATTTTCTTTCACATGGATCTTCTGAAGTCTCAGGAGACTGCTGATCTCCAGGGGTTGCTTTTCAGTTTCAGAGACGGTTCCTGTGTGGACGTTCCATTTCCCCAGCATCTTCTACCTTCAAATATCTGACCATGGAAAACAAAAACCCCTTGTGTAAACCTGGAACTCCCCAGCATCGAGTGCCTCACTCCTGACAAACAGAAATGGGAGCCTTGGACTCTGGAAGGTGGCCCGGGAATGTCTGGGATCATTTTGGAGTGAGGGAACAAGAACAGCTGTAGGGATGGGGTCCTTGTCACAAATCCAGCATCTCACCATGCAGCACTTCTAATGGGCAGGAAGGGAAATTATTGTTATTCCTAATCTAATTAGAGAAAAATTCTGTGCTTATTAATGAAGAAGCTGAACATTTGTGGCCAAGGCCAATGGCCCCTGGGCGCTGAGAGGCCCCTCCAGGGCTGGCTCCAGTTCTGGCTCCTGCAGGAGAGACCTTGAGGGGCTGGAGCGTATCCAGGGAAGGGAACGGAGCTGGGAAGGGGCTGGAGCCCCAGGAGCGGCTGAGGGAGCTGGGAAAGGGCTGAGGCTGGAGCAGAGGAGGCTCAGGGGGAACCTTGTGGCTCTGCACAGCTCCTGACAGGAGGGTAGTGGGGTTCTGCTGCCTCCAGCCCTGGGGCCCAGCACAGGAAGGAGCTGGAGCTGCTGAAGAGAGCCCAGAGGAGGCACCAGGATGAGCAGAGGGATGGAGCAGCTCTGCTGGGAGGAAAGGCTGGCAGAGCTGGGATTGTTCAGCCTGGAGAGGAGAAGCTTTGGGGTGAGCTCAGTGTGGCCTTGCAGGGCCTGAAGGACCTGGGAAGAGAGACAATTTACAAGGGGGAGTGGCTTCACACTGACAGAGAATAGCTTTAGGTTAGATATTAGAAGAAATCCTTTACTGTGAGCATAGTGAGGAACTGGATACCAGCTTGCCCAGAGATTTTATGGCTGCCCCTGGATCCCTGGCAGTGTCCAAGGCCAGGTTGGACCCTGGGGCTTGGAGCAGCCTGGGACAGTGGAAGGTGTCCCTGCCCATGGCAGGGGTGGCACTGGATGTTCTCTAAGGTCCCTTCCATCCCAGATCATTCTGTGATTTCTCCCCTAGAAAATGAGTCTTTTACTTCCTCACCCTCCGTTAGATACAGAGGGGAAAGAATGGCCAATATCAGCTCTCAGCTGCTAAAACTGTTGCTTGTAAGGAGTTAAGTGTGGCCTCCACACCTCTGAGCATGCAATATGTTTTCTCTAGCTGGCTGCTTGCTCTGTGAAGTCTGGTCAGATGAAATGACTCTTCCCATCACATAAAGATAATGCTCCACATGGATGTCAACATCCATGTGATTCCTGCCCATTTTGGTCCTCTTTAATTAGGGGCTGTTCTGCCTCATTGGACAGGCTGGTGTAATAGCTTGGGATCCGAGCGGCAGCGTAAAGATTGTCACAGCTTGAAAAATCTATGGAGCAGTGGGAGGTAATGATCCTGCCTGAGGCAAAATACCGCTTCTGGCCTCTTATGGGGCACTGTGATTCTGTCCCACACTCCATTTAATCTTTTTTTCCAAACGCTGCGGTTTAGCCCTTGAAAAATGCAGTATTTTTATGAGTGTATTCCATCTTTGGTCTGGTCCCATAATTCCTGTTAGATGTGAGCCGGGTGAGCAGGGGCACAGGATGGCACCTGAGACATGAAATGCCAGTTAAGGCTTCAGCCCGTGTGATTTTTTCACGCTGAATGGTTTTCCAGAATGTGACAAGCAATTTCTGTTTCATCTGGAAGATGGGGAAATTCTGAGAATAAAGACTGAGTCCCCTTTTCCACCCCACTAACCTTTTCCCTCCCCTGAACAGTTTTGGGAAGGCCTGGTCTGCTTAGCCTCTGTTCTGCTGTCACAAAAAACTGCTTTAGACTTTTGGCCCATATGGAATAAGCAATGTTTTCTTTTCCCAGCCTTGTCACAATTCATTTTCCTTTATACTTGAAAAGTAAATGAAAGAAATAGCTGGAGGCATATTTGTGAATAATTACACTTGCACCACGTTTCTTCAGGGTCTGATGGGTAGATTTGTGTGTAGGGTTTTATTGTTTTCCTTCAGCTTCATTATCCATCCAGTGTTTGCAATGGATTACGAGGCGCTGTAGCAGATCATGAAGACAGCATTCTAATGCTGAGTGTTTCATCTGGAAATGGAATACACAGATCTTTTTTCAATTGCAGCAGTGCAAGATGATGGTAGATGTGGAAAGCAGCTCATTAGTTGCTGCTGCAGGCTCTCCTGCTGGGATGAGTCCTGCCTGTGGTGAGGGAAAACTCCCACCCTGCAAATTGTCTCAGACTTTAGCCCTGCAGTGTCAGTGCGCTGGGTGTGGGGTGCCACTTGTCATGGGGGGACTCACCAAGCAGTGGATGTTGTGCTCCAAGGAGTTTGTCCCACCGCTGAGCAGATTTGCCTCAACAATGGCCAGAACCAGTCCATGTTAAACGTGGGATTTTGGAAAATTCATTGGATAACAATCTTTTGTTACGGCCAAAAAGTGTTGGCGTGGGATTGTTCACCTCCCCTGTTGGCAGTGATCAGAACCCAGCAGGAACATGCACTCCCCTGGTTTAGCAGGGTGTGTTCAGAAGAGTGGGAGTCCAGGAGAGTAAGAAGAAATCTTTCAGGAAAAGCCTTGAAATAGCTGAGCTTAGTGGGAAGGGTTAGGGGGATTTATTTATTAGGTTGCTAATGAAACCAGATCCCTTCAAAAAGCACAAAGTGCAGGCCAGGGATTGTCTACCATTTGTTATCTCTGAACCCTGCAAAATCCCAAATAGTTTGTGAGTTAAGTCTATTGACAAGTTTTGTTCCCCCTAGTCTCCTCATGTGGGTGGCTGGTAGTCCAGGGATCCTCAGATATCCACGTGGAAGGAATCTTCATGTGGTTTAGAAAGTGAAGATACCAACAAAATTGCGTGCGTGTGACTGAAGATGAGCAGGGAATCCTGATCTACCTTTATTGCCACATAAAGGTAGCTTGGAAAAAGGTGGTTTGTTATCAGGCAGAATTGTCAGAAAACATTTCATTCCCCCACCAGCAGGAATGAAAAAAGCAAGCCCAGGAGCAAAACCTGTGCCAGTGCTTACCTGTGCTCTGGCCTGCTGAGAGTGACAATTTCCTGGGTTTTCAGACCATTTCTGAGCTAATTATCTCTTGTGAAAGGAAAGCCAGGAGTGGGAGACAGTGCATGAAAGAGAAGCATTTCTGCCGGCTTGCTTTCGGTTCTCTGCAGAAATTTAATGATTTGAGGATTCAAATCCAACAGCCTGCACGCTTGAGATATGTGAACAACTACTGACAGGTTAAAGTTAGTGTGGCATGGGTGGATATGGGGCAGGAAGGGTGCAGAAAGGCTTTTAGTCTTTTTATCAGTGCAGGGAGGTGATTTCTGCAGGTCCTGAGCACAGGCTGGCTTTTCATTGTAATTAACTGGTTAATTCTTAATTCGTAAAATCACAGAATGGTGTGGGTTGGAAGGGACCTTAAAGATCACCTAGTTCCAGCTCCCCTGTCACGAGGGAGTTGGAACTCCTGCTCTTAACCATAACTAACCGGTAAAACCCATGTCGTTTGCCGGGTGTGATACTTTTGAAATCACTAGGCTGCTTTTGGGAAAGCAACTCAAGGTAAAAGCTAAAATCTTATTCCCTTAGACAATGCCCGAGCTGGCATCCCACTGAATTTTCTCTGCAGATTGACAATCCATCTGTGAAAGTATCTGTGTTGTGACAGGTATCAGTAGAAAATGTTTTGGGGAGAACTCCAAGAACATCCACTCCCAAAATTTGGGAAATACCCAATCCAGCTCTTCTCAGTTTAACACAGGACTTAAAAATCTTTAAGCAAATATGTCTGTGCAATTATATATATATTAATATATAGCTGTGTGTATTCAAATGTGGATGGACCGTACATGTATAAAAAAGGTGAAAGATGGGCATAGGGAGAAAGAAAATGATACAGGAGCATCTGTTACAGTATATAAAAAAATACACGTGTTGTTTTATAATGTATATTATGCATATATGTATAATCATTGTATTTATTTCCATACCATCTGCTAATGATGAATTTCTTCATTATTCATACAAATGTCTTGAACACTTCTAATTTCTTAATTACAAGTCTAAGTCATGGCTGAAAAATTTCTCATCCTACCATTTCTCAATAGTGACAGGAAAATAGAAACACGGGAAGAGTTCATAAGGAATTTTGGTTTTGATCTCAACAAGAGTCAGTCAAAAAAACAAAAAGGAAGTCAAATCTTAAGATATTGTAAATTATTGTTATTATTATCTTCAGGAATTGTAAATTATTGTATTACAGTTGATTTTAAGGCAGTGATGATGATAGACATCAAGCAAATCTTTAAGTGGCCTGGAAATTCTGGAGACAAATTATAGTAAATGCTGCATTTTCTTAAGTCATCATGTGAGACTGCTGAGTCACTGTTGCAAGTTAAGATAGTGCTAAAACTTGGCTGTGATAGGAAATGAGCTGTGCAAGCCAGATTTCATCAAGAGGTACAAACCCAATTGTGTCTATTCATCCACCCATCTGGTTTTCCCAACTGGCATTTCCAAAGGACAGTAATTAATATACAGAAAGGCTACAATCGACGCACAGACTCCACTTTTACTTTTTACTGTTAGGTTGTCTTTAACCCATGAATACCAAATCAAAATCAGTTCAGAATTCTCCTTGGCTGTGCCACTCCTGCCCTTCACGTCGCTTTCCCCATGGAAAATAAATTATAATTGTATTTCTGTACTTAGGGTGGTTGTGTTGCTTGAATAGCTACACAAACCGTTCAGATTCTTGGATTTAATGATGCGATTCTGTGATTTAATGACATAAAGTTAATGGATTGATTTTCTTCCACAAAAATCTTTGTTTTCGGTAGCTTAGCTTTTCATTAGCCTGTATAATCAAACTTTTGGTGAGCTCTCAAATTGTTCTTGTCATGCAGATTTGCTCTTTTTTCTTACATTTTCATCTTTCTTCTTCGATGTTCTTCTAAGTAAAACAAAATACTAGGCGAACATTTCTCTTACGTTGAGATAGCTGCATTTATTTGGTTGTAGTTAAAATAAAATCAGTATGGAATGTTGCACCTTCCTTTTAAATACTTGCTCAGTTTAGAGTGGTCCATAGGAAATGGACACAAAAACTGAGTTTTGAGTAAGAGCAAGAAGTAAAGGCAAGAAATGCAGCAAGACTCATGCTGAAATCGGGGAATGGCATCCCTGCTTTCTGGTGCGAAGGAGAGACACAGTGGGGAAGAAGTTTATTTTCATTTTATTAATGCATTGCAAGTGTTGCCTTCATTGGCGTTAATGGTACTCGGGGATGAGCATCCCGGAGGCATTAACGTCAAGAATTAAAAGGAAAGTGGTTCAAAATGGGTGAATTCCCCCAACTGCTGTTAAGTAGAGCTCATGACGTTCACTGCAGGCTGGGACACAACAGTTACGTAAGTCAGTTTAACAAACAAGTTTATGGTGAAAAACTGGGTGGTGGGGCGAAGGTGTGTTCCCACGAACTTAGTCCAGGCAGTTTAGGGTTATCTCCGCAACGAGGGCAGGAATTTTCCCAGGGCTGCGCTTTTTAACTCGTAGGTGGGTGAAGGAAAATTCAGCAGCGTCAGCTGGGCTGTCCACGTGGAGGCCGAATGCAGCTGAAGGGAAAGCTGAGGCCTGGGAATAAAGGAAGGCAGAGAGCCAAGGATCGAGGATGAAAGACAACAACAGAGCCTGGAGAGAAGTGAGGGAAGCAGCGCAGTGGTGGAGAGATTGGACATAAATGATTCAAAGGGGAAGAGCGCGGCGTGTTGAAAGGGATGAGGCAGAAAACGAGTGAAAAGGATGGAAATTAGCCTTAGGAAGTATTATCTCTTCCTCTCATGTTGGAGGTGTGATAAGAACAGGGTCTTAATCCCTCTACTTTAAAATATTTTAAGCTACCTTTTTGGTTTTTTTTAGAGTGAACACAGAATGGTCGAATCATTTGGGTTGGAAAAGTCCTTTACGTTCTCCCTGCAGGGCAGCACAGAAGAGTCCCTGTGTCCCTCACCATTGGCTCCCTGGGCTGGAGGGGACTTGCCCAGATGCTGGATGAGTGCTGAGCACCCTTTGGATGTCACTGCTCAGTGCCCAGCTACCCACAGGCTGTCATGAACTCTGTCATGGGGAGAGGTTTGATGAAACTTGTCCCAGGTTTTTTCCCCTGATTATGCTTCCCATTGTCAAGGCTGTGTCGGTGAAGGAGAAAGGGGCAGAGTTTTTCCACCTGTGTTGTCCAGTGATTATCACCGTCTGACAAAACTGTTGATGTTCTTGTTCTGTTTCCTTTGAGCAGATGGGCAAAAGAAGGTTCAAGAGGAGTTTGACATAGACATGGACGCGCCAGAGACAGAGCGGGCGGCCGTGGCGATACAGTCCCAGTTCAGAAAATTCCAGAAGAAAAAAGCGGGGTCCCAGTCCTAGTAGCTACCTCACAGCGTCAAACAAAGTAATCCTGAGATGATTTATCAAGAAAATCAGAAATAACACAAAGATGCATGTACAGAAATTATCAATATTTAAAACCCCATTGGCAGATAACAACCCATGAGCTTGTGTGCGACTTCATCCCAGATGTTTCACGCCCATTATCCTCTGTAACTCACCATTTTACTTGATGTTGTAATAAAAAGTTAGGGTGAAGTAATTAAAGTGTCTGCCTTCATCTGTCTTTCCATATTAATCCAACAAGCGCAGCGTTACAAATGAACCCAGCCCAGATGCCTGTTTCCCTCTCCACGTAAAGCTCGGAGTCATAACAGCACCGTATGTTGCAGGGATTTTTGCTGAGGGATGAGATAGATGCATCTCAGCCCTGCTTCCCTCATTTGGAGAATTCCAGCTGCCAGCAAAAAGTGAAAATGAAATGACTGCCTCGTAATGAGCTGAAAGTAAAAACAAAAGTTGCAGACAGAAGCTGGCATGAGGGGTGTAGGAAGCAGGGAGCAGTTTGGTTTTGTCTTGCAAGTGTGTCAGTAAAGTGGTTTAAGTGGGGAAATTGTCCCTGTCCTTCCTCTTTGCATGATAACATTCAGAGATCTTGGACCGCGTTGACTGTTATGGAAAGAAAATAATAAACCAGACACAAAATACCTTTGGATGTTTGGGACTGATTTTTGTCTGTAAAAACAGAAACTGACCGTCTAAACTGTATTTTTTAATGCAGTTTTTCAGTCTCTACATAATCATCAGCTATTTCTGTGCCATCTCTCTACTTCCATATTCTTTTCAGTGTTTGAGGAGTCAATCGTGACAGACTTCCTGTGTCCATTTGCAGTGTTCTGTGTTCAGCTGTGAGCCCCTTTATCACTGTGTTAGCCCACCTTTGGATCAAAAAGAAGCAGCAACGATGTGTTTTAAATTGGGAAGTGAGTGGGGACAGCCTGCCTGCCCCTCACAGAGCAGCCTGGAGCTGGCGCTCCTTCAAGGGGGAGAGATCCAGGTGGCATTCCCAGCTCTGCCCAGGGGGATTCCTTCCTTCCTCTCCCACCTTCCACAGGAGTATCTGATCACCAAGGCAAGGGACAAATTCATCTTCAGTCACCATCAAACAGAAAGGCACGAGCAGGGGGTAGGAATGGAGGGAAAGGAGGGATCCCATGCCGGTGGCATTCCCTTCCCACGGGAGCCCAGCGGAGCAGCAGTGCTGCAGAGGTGCAGAGCTGTGGCATTACAGAGGAGAAGCCCTCAGCCCTCTGCAGGTTCAGGCACTCGTGGTGCTGGGCATCAGCTCAGTAAGGAGCCCACAGCTGGGGCTGGGTGCCGAAAGCTCTGGCCATGTGCTGGTTACGGGGAGCCCTCAGGGATGCTGAGCAGGGGAAGCCTTGCAGATCCCGTGGGCAGTGAGGGAAGCACGTGCAGACATGGCTTGGGAGGTGCTTAAGAATGGGTGGGAAGGCACAGGGCTTTTTGGAACTCGTTTTGGGGGTAAACAAGTCAATGCTGCCCAGAGCCTGCCTGTGGCACCTCTGTCTGTGTCAGGCCCTGTTCCTAAGCATGACTTTCCCACTCCTCACCAAAGTCAACATCCTCCAAGACACAGCTCAGTCCTTTCACTATTTTTTTTTTTTAGCAGCACTGTTCCTCTGCATTTAAGAATTTCCCAAATAAACCTCAAATAACACCACTGCTGTGCTCAAAGTGTGGCTCATGGAGGCCCCAGTTCCCCCACTTGTCTTTCACAGCGACTGCTCACCATATAATAATAGCCTAAGCATAATAATCTAAAAATTGTAATGGCTTTGGATTGTGTTGGTGCCATTTTGTTTAGATGAACATATATTTGTAATAAAAGACTGCATTTGTGTTCTGCATTATGTCATTTGAAACAGCATGAGCTCTGTAATGGCTACTTAATTGAATAAAAACTATGGGTAAGCACTAGGCTTTTATATTTGATCTGACATTCCTTGGACTTAAATTTTCTACACAACAGGAATAATCATATGGTTGGGACACAGAGAAAGTGATTACATTATTGAAGCACAGCAACAGGGGCTGTTAGTAAATGAATTATGGCTCTTTCAACAGCAGGGCTTTTCTTCAACGTGAAGTTCAGAGTGCATCTTACAGGCACAGCCTTGATGTACAGTGAAACATAATGAGGAAACAGGGATCTGCCTTGAAATTTGGCATAATTGTGGCTGCCCCATCAGACCATTTCCTTTTAATGTAAATATGTTTGCACACAGATTCAGTTCGTGCTCCCAGGAGAGCTTTCTTCCTCCTGAGCTTTGCTCTTCACTCATCCTTTGCCCATATCCAAGGTGACAGATGTTAATTTCCTGTGTTACCATTAATTCACGCTTTTCAAAAACCTGTCTGGGTTTGGCTGAGGTGAGAAAAGGAGTTGGATTCACCAGGACGGGTGAAAGAGGACAGTTAAATATTCCAGGTACAGTGTGGGGCCCTTTAACTTCCAGACATTCACTGAGCTCTGCCTAACTGTGAGTAACCAAGTACAAAAAGGAAGATTTAAATCAGGGGGTTATCTGTGCTGGTAATCCAAAAGTTCCCATAGGTAACATGGAAGAATATTCAGAGCAGTAGATTTTGCAGGAAACAGGGTTATTGCTCCCACCACTGACACCCACACCTTCCCCAGACACATCCGTGCTGCCTCTGCTCCAAACTGCTGCCAGATTATCCCAGAGGAGAATAACCTACAGTTCAGTGATCAGAACAATTGCCTGAGCCTTTGAAATCCTTAGTTCACATCGGTGCCTGGACCATAAAATAACCTGTGGAAGTAAACACGAGGGACTGTTAGAAGTAACCAAAAGCCATCAAAGAGCACAGGAATGCCCACATGAGGGAAACAGCCAAGATTGTGGAGTCTGTCAAATCAAGCACTGAAAAGCAAGCCAAAGCCAACCTGGGGGATGTGGGGAAGTGGAGGTTTTACAGAAAGTAGAAATGAGTCTTGGATCAATGCCCAGAGCAGAGGCTCCCACAGCTCAGTCAGAGAGAGATTGGAGCAACCTGGCAAAATCATAGAATCATCGAATTGAGCCATGGCATGGTTTGGGTTGGAAGGGACCTTAAAGCCCACCCAGCCCCACCCCTGCCATGGCAGGGACACCTCCCACTGTCCCAGGCTGCTCCAAGCCCCAGTGTCCAACCTGGCCTTGGACACTGCCAGGGATCCAGGGGCAGCCACAGCTTCTCTGGGCACTCTGGGCCAGGGCCTCCCCCCCCTCCCAGGGAACAATTCCTTCCATAACATCCCACCTGAACTGACTCTCTTAGGAACAATAAATTAATGACAACAAATCACCAGGACTGCACCAGGTTCACCCATGGCTGGTGGAGGAGCTCAGATACACAACATCTGCCTTGTCCAAGCCATTGCTCCCACTGGCCTCAATTCCAGAGGAAATTATTAACATATTTTAGAAATGTTATTTAGAAAGGGCTCTAGTAGTATTCAGAGTTTTCCAAAGAGCAACTTCGCTAGGAGCCTTGAGAGAGAAACAACGATAAGACGTAATACAACCTCGATCCATCAACACCAGCCATGGCAGCTGTGAGCCCCAAATCTGCTGGTGGAGTAAACAGGTGGGTAATGGTAGCCCAGGTGCACCTGGATTTTCCAGAAGTTTTAACAGGACTGCCTTGGATGCCTCTTGGAGGAGCTAAGAGGTGTGAGAACAAATGGTGCCACAGAAAAACAAGTGAGGTGACAATTTGTTATACAGCGGCCACAGCCCCGAGGCTGCCAGAACTCAAGGAATGTTTGGACAACGCTCTGAGGGATGCACAGGGTGGGATTTTGGGGGGTCTGAGCAGGGCCAGGAGTTGGTCTTTGATGATCCCTGTGGATCCCTTCCCACTCAGGATACTCCGTGATGCCATAATTCTTTTTTCAATATTAGCTCTATGCAAGTGTTCAAAGCCTGATGGGAAAAACTATCGATACGATTAAATTAATGTTTAGACATCTATCTCCTGGAAGCATTTAAATGCAAATATCCTTCTCAACTTGAAAACAACAGAAATCTCTTGTAGTGTTTTATGTGATCAAGACAATCTCCAGAATGGGAAGATCCAGGAACTTCCCCTCAAGAGAGAAGCTATGGCATTTCTAATCCATTAAAGTCTAGCCACGAATGGGTTATTTAGCTCAACTCTTAAATTGTGGCAGTGCTTTTTTTT